>JAEIGF010000591.1:4157500-4292500 GCA_018903485.1 Drosophila littoralis
GATTGAGCTTGAGCTGTCCACTTGTCTGTATATGCATAATTTATGTGTGCCACAGACGAGAGCCTTGACTACCTTTTACGGGGTATTTTTCGGTTCACTACCCATAACTTATAGCTGTGTGCGGTCTTATTAATAGCTTACAGTTACAAAATCATTTCACAGGGTACCCTATAGGCAAAACTCATTGACAAGAAACTTTTAGCTAGTTCTAACCACATTAGACCCATCAAAAATGTTATATATATTAACAGACACTTATAAAAATAACAATAACTTTTTACATGGTATCTCTTAGTCGCACACAAACATAGAATCATCATTTAGCATTTGGCCCATTTCTTTTGGCTGCAGCTGTATTACTTTGTTAGAAATCTGTCGAAAAATATTTTCTCCAGGGTATCTCACAGTCGGGCAGCATTGATTTCAAGCTAAGTTACGCCCAAGCAGAGCCAACTTAACAAATTCAAAGTATTTAAATACTTGACTTTAAATATTCTTCAATATCGACAAAAAGAATCTTATTGCAGGGTATCGGCTAGTCTAAGACTAAATGCAAATGGCCTCATATTCGATTTTCGCTTTCGCTTTTTCGTTTTTTTCTTATCTTGCAGCCAACATCTTAAACCCTGAGCGCGCAACCTTTTGATAAAGTTCATGAAAAATGCGACGGGCTATGGAAAATGCATAATTTATTCCCAGATTTTCAGAGGCGGAGTGTGTGTGTGTGTGTGTGTGTGTATATGTGTGTGCGGGTGTGTCTCTATATCGTGTATTGGTTAAATCGTGATGTTGTAATTGACCATTTTTATGGCCAGCTTGTCAGATAATTGCTTTTGGCTTAGAGGGGACGGTCGTTGGCTTGTGATGGGGGAAGGGGGATGATGGGAATGGGGGGTTTGATTGTGCGCGTTGGTTCGAATTGCGTTTTGTTGTTAATTTGCTTGCCACGCACGTGCCGAGCGCATTGTTCATGGGATTTACAAAAGAATAATGTTCTGTTTTTGCGTGCCACAAAGTACACACACACACACAAACGCGCACACACACGCACAACAATCGCACTTGCAGCTGCAGCTGCTTTTGGGCGTGAGTGGACGCATTACATCATTCGTTGGCGCAAAACTCAATTGTTCATAACATTTTGGTACAGTTCCGTTGTTTTTGCACTGCAATTTCGTGCAGTTTCAGCTAATATCCGGCGTTATCGATATTGTTATCGATATCATTGCGGCTGCTGTATTTGCTGCTGTTGCTTACATAGTGTGCGTTGTAAATTTGGCTACTTTGTCGTGGAACTCAGTTTCGTTTTGTTTGCTGCTGTAAATAGCTATCGAAATCGATATTTCAATCGATTTTCTAATACTTTGTGGTTATCGTTACAGCTCTTGTTATTGCTGCTTTGCAGCAGTTGCCGTTAGCAGAAACTCAAGTGAAATGCGGCTTGGTTATTTCTCTTCGCTTTAAGTAATCGGAAATTATATCGATAAGCATAGTTATCGTTATCGTTGCCGTTGTTGCTGTTCTTATGGCTATGTCTGCTGTTGTTGCGACAAAAACTTACTTAATCTAGAATTCAGTTTTATTTCAGCTAGTAATCGCTATCGATATCGATATATTTATCGACGCTTGTGCTGTTATCGAGCTAGCTAGTCGTAGTTGACATTGTTGAATTTGCAGTTGCTGTAAACAAGAACTTAAGTGATATACGGCTCAGCGCTTTAAGTTATCGATAACTATATCGATACACATAGTTATCGTTGTCGTTTTTGGTGCTGTTCTTGTGGCTATGACGGCTGTTGTTGCGGCAAAAACTTACTTAATCTAGAATCCAGTTTAATTTCAGCTAGTAATCGCTATCGATATCGTTGTCGTTATCGTTATCGTTATCGCTTTTGCGGCTGCCGCTGTGCTCGCGTCGCCATTGCTCCAAAATGCGTTTCTTCTGATTGAACCAATGTCGCGGACGCAAATCCGCAGCTGCTGTCGATTGTCCAGCTTCCTCTTGGACACGCTCCCCTTCCCGCTCCAATTCCCGTTCCCTTTCCCTGTGCCTCTTGGGCTGCATGCTGCCGGCCTCCAAGTGTTCCTGCTGCTGTCGCTGCTTTTTGTCATGCTTGGAACGCTTTTTGTCTTTCTTGGCCTTCTTCGACTTGGATTTGTGCTTGTGGCGATGCTTGCGCTCCTGATGCTCGCTCGACTCGGGCTCGTTTAGGACAGGCATGCTGGGCAGTTGCTGCTGCTCTTCCTGCCCATTTTGCGCCTGCGATTCCGCCATATCCAGCTCCATCTTTTCAACCATTTGGCCCAGCGCCTGCGCCTCCATTTGCATCTCCATGCGCTGATTGCGTTTCTGGACACGTTTGGCAACATCTGTGGCATCCACCCAGTTCTCTGTTGCTGCTGTTGTTGCTGCTGTTGCTTGCCTCGAATTGTATCTCTCCATTTGCCGCTTAGCTTCTAAGTGTAGCTCGAACGCGTGTGTTGACGCGTTCTGAACGCGCCCAGAACTGTCTGGCCAGGGCTTGGTGCGGAGCTGCTCAGCTGCCAGACGTTCGGGGCTGGCCCGCTCTCGCCCCAGCTGCCGCTCGGTTCTGAGCGAGCGAGTCTGCCGCCCTCTTTGGCTGATTCATCGAAAACCCCACGCGGCCCCCTCGCACGCACGCCTCTGTGTTGCTCCGGACTCGATACGTCGAATGCAAGCGAAAACATTTGCTTGATATTCGCCCAGTTGTCATACCCTGTACGCTCTGAGAATGGGCATATTGTTTTGCTGCAAGCCTATGTTACAGGCAGAAGGAGACTTCTTCGAATTAAGAGTAAATTCATATCAGCTAAGCTGGTTTCTCTTAAAACACCTATTCGATAACTGCTTCCTGTTACTCAAAATCGATTAATATCCATTTTCAGTCTTTCACATTTTTAGGCATGTCTCTGACAGCATTTGTTGAGCATAGTTCGATTTTTTCTGGGTATCTGGCAATCGTGCACTCGCAACAGGAGCACGCTCAGTTGTTGTTTTCATTTTATTGAATCTGCAAAAATTTGCAAAACAAAAACATTTCAAGTCGAAGAATTCGTTTGAAACTTGTCGCATTCCCATCAAAACTGTCTGTCGACTGTGTCTGTGACAAAGAAGCAAAGGAAACTCAACATTCTGCAATTGTCCAGTGCATTGCGCGCAACGCGGGCTCAAAAGCTAGAAAATGCTTAAGGCAAATGCCTCAAATCAGCCATTAAAGTGAATAAGGAGGTGTGTGTTTCTCAAGTAGAAAAAGTGACCAAGCTACGGCTCAAGTCAAGTAATCAGCAAGATATTGACTAATCAAAGTGGATTCTACTGTTGAAAAAGTGACCATGGAGGACTCGCAAAGGCCATAGAATGCCCAAACTTCGAAGTTAAGTATTCTTGGAGTCCAATTTTGCATCAGTTAAGTGAAAGCAAAGCTTAAAGTAACCACAAAAGATGTTTACTTTGCAAAAAAGTGACCATGGAGGACCTGTGAATGCAATCGAGAGTACAAGCTGCTTGAGAAAAGCTGTGTTCGAGTTCAGTGCTATAAAAAACAATTTGTGACTGGAAAAGTGCTTTGCTCGAACAAAGTGAACATGGAGGACGTCAAAAGTATGCCTAAAAACAATAATTAACAATAGCTGGCTCGCTTGATATACTAGGAATCAGAAATTATAAGTGAACACAATCAGAAAAAGTAGCCTAAAAAGAACTTAAAGCCAAGCATGTGAGCATGAGGGAAACGCTAACTTTGTCATTAAATAAGGTAAAAGCAATAGCAGACACGCCTAAAATGTGACCATGGAGGATTAGGAAGTGTTATTCGAAATGGTAAACACTTACCCAATACACCCGGAGGAAGCTCACATGAAGTAAAGTGAGCATGGAGAACAATAAAAAACAGCTTAACTCACATAAAGTGACCATGGAGAACCCATGAAAGTATAAGCCTTATAAGCCTATCACACTCAAGACGCATTTCATTCCATTGCAGTAATCACTGGCGCCCAACGTGAACCTGGAGGCGAGGCTCGAACAGCACGTTTGTTGCTAAGATAAGTGAGAGAGAAATTGTAAATTTTGCCCAACCAAAAATTGGAGAACAATTAAATGTTCTCGGTGCCACGGTGCAGGGGCGTGTAGGGGCGTGGCAATGCCAGGTATTACGCTCAGGTAAAGCTCTCGAGTTTCGACCAAAAGGCATTGAACTGGCGGCGAGCTCTTGAGGCAATAAACAAACAAAAAATGCATACGAAAAATATAACTAGGGGCCATATTGTATCTACATATAAGAGCTTATCACACACACACACGCACACCCTGTCTGGAAGTTGTTTATTGAATTCTTGTTGAAGAATATGCCGGCGGCTTTTGACATTGTGTTATACCCTGTAAATGAAGCGGCGTGCAGAGAAAGGCAATACGCAAGCCGTGAAAATGGTTGTGGAAAAAAATGTAGATTAAAGATTCAGCCTGAAATTGAAAAACTTAACGGGGAAATATAGTTAAAAGGCCTTGGTTTACTTGGACTAACTATGCCAAACTATCCAATTAGAAAGTAAGAGCTCTATTGACTGCTAAGCTACCCTAGTGCTACCCTGTTTTTAACTCTCTGGTAATCCAGGAGCAAGAGCTGGCACAAACAAAGCAAAATTGTCGTTCGACATTGACTGAGAAAAGGGATCAAATAGGAAAGCCTACAGCAACATTTGTTGCCTACAGGGTATGTGCGCGTCGAGTGCTTTTGTTTAATGAGAGTAGAGTTTTGTTTATTGTTTTGCTTGTTTCTAGAGAAAAGCTAACGAATGCTTGTTCCAAATGAAATGTAGACAATCAACTGGAGCCAGACACATAAGGAGGAGGGCCTGCTACTAGACATTGGCTAGGGGTAGGAGTATGGGCAGGGGGTAGGGAGTAGGTTGTAGGAGCAGAGGCCCGCTTCTTAGCCGGTAATACAATTATGGCCATAAGTGAGCAAATCAAGCTGAAACTTGAGCTGCAGCTGAAAGCTGTAGTCGACGAGCCTCAAGTCGAGCCCGAGCCCAAGCCGGAGCCGGGCCGGAGCTCGAGCAGGTGTGAGCTGTTCAAGGGAAACATCTTGAGACCCCAGCCGAACCGAGCCGAGCCGAGCCGAGCCGCCAGGCTTTTCATCTAAAATTATTAAATTTCGGCAAAGCGATTAAAAACAACACGGCGTAATTTGAGGATGGGGGGACCGGGGCGTACTAGGAGCGAAATGTGCGTAAAAACAAATATTATTTAAGAGCTGGCAAAAAGGCAAAATGAAATTTGACAGGAACCGACACGAGGCACACGTTTCCTGCGGCCCGAGCCGCCGAGTCAACTCAGCTTGACGTGTGCCAAGCGCCACGTTGGTGGCAGGGGCGGCGGCGGGGTGAATGGCAAAAATACCTTGGGAGGCAGCGCAGGGGTTGCGGGTCGCGGCAAATGCGTCGAAATCCAGCTGGGAGCCAACTGGCTGTCACCAGGCCGGCGTCATCATTTGTATTGCCCTCGGGCCGGGACAATGTGGAACGAACTACGTGATGAGCTTTGCAGCGCATAGCCAGGGGAACGCCATGGAAAGTGAAACAAACACAACTTATGAATACATAAAACAAATGATAAACAAATTACGAAAACCTTATGCCTCAGCCGGAAGAAGAAGTACCCTGTGTAAAAGAAACAATATGGGAAATGGAACAGGGGAACAATGGCAAAGGGAACAACTTATGAATAAATAAAACAAATGATAAACAAATTACGAAAATCTTATGCCTTAGCCGGAAGAAGAAGTACCCTGTGTAAAGGGAACAATATGGGAAATGGAACAGGGAAACAATGGCAAAGGTCACATTAAAGACCTGATATAAAATAAACTGAGTATGATTATAATCGTATGGAAAGAAGTGTAAGCGACAAGTGAAATGCTATGGAACGGAACATTGTGTGTGGATGTCATGGGAACGCGATGGAAATGGAGCAAGAATTTGGAACAAGAAATTGGAACAATGGAGAGCGAACACGAAAGGGAACACAATGGAAACTGTGAACACTATAATATCCAAAGCAAAGACACACGTGTACAGCTTGAGATGCCCAGATAAAGTCAGTTCTACGCAAGTACATGAGCATCCACCATAGGAACGATTAGAATTGGAACACCATATGAGCTGCAATCGGCCTAAAAAATCGTTTTGCACTTATTTTTTCCCAAAACTTACTAAATCATATGGAACAGTACGCAGTAACCCAATGGGAAACATTCCAGGGTATTACTAGTGTATACAAACAACGCTTAACAACATTTGTTGTGAGTGTGTATGCGTGTGCGTGTCTACGCATTCCCCTGAGGGCGAATTTGGGTATGTGAGGGCCGTTGAGTAGCTGAGCTTGGAAATGTCACAACTGATTCAAAGCGTGCGCGAATGAGCGCGAGGACCAGAGGATTCACGATTGGGAACTTGAGGCTTGAAAGACGGACCCCGATTAGTTGTGTGGCAGTTGTTGGCAGCTCATTGCCTCATGGGAAAAGAAAAAATAAAGCGCCCCAAAACAAGCGTCAACGCAAAAAAAAAAAAAAAAAAACAAAAGAAAATTACAATTTGGCGAATTGGAATACTTTGGTTTGGTTTTGTTACGTTGCGTGTGGAGCGAGGCAGAGTCGGGCAGGAGCTGGCTAGGGTCTGTGTTAATCGTATAGTGACCATATCTGAAATGTCGGCAATGCCATCTGACAACTGTCAGCGGGGGAACAGCTTAAAGCTTAAAGCCTCTGGCCTCTGGCCTCGAGCTGTGAGCTGTGAGCTTAAAACGCGCCTCTCTACGCGCTTCTCATGCCAGGCCCAAAAAGCAACTTGTAAACAAAATTTATCACTGACAATTTTTTGCGTTCCTTTCCTGTTTTTTGTTGCGCAAAATAAATAAGAAGACGACAAGCGACAACACGACAAAAGCGGCAGCTGCTTTCAAGTGGATTAAAGAGCAGAGGAGAGAGCGGCAACCCTGGCGCGGGGGCAAGTGTGGGCTACGGGGTGTACGCCAGGTAACAGCAGCAGGAGCAGCAGCAGGAGCAGCTCTTAACTAATTAGCAAGGCTTTGCTTTTCATTTATTTAGGCGCATTAGCGAATCCTGTTTCCCCCATTTGCTGCGGTCATTTGCCCAAAATGCGAGCGCTTTCCAAAAATAATGTCCCTCCCCCCCAATCACCTCCCCTTGGCAACCTTCCCCCGCTCCAGCATTGAGTGTGTCCTAGGACAGCATTCGGCTGATGAATGTGAAAAACATTTGGTATGCCTGTTGTGTGTGTTTGTTAAATATTCCCATGGGGACGCCTTGCGGGCGCCTACCTTCCAAATATGCACTGAAATCAGCAAAAAATTGAATTAAAATCAAGCCAAAATAGGAAAGAGGAAGATCAAATACCCTTGTCGTGTAATCGTAGTTACATCAGTGGTCCAACGTCTACGAGATGTTGAAGCTATTTTAGCTACTGATACTGATTGTAGAGCTGGGAAACTGGGCTTAAGAGAGAGGCTGCCGGTTCAAATCCAATTTTAAATTATAATTGCATTACACACAAAGAAAATATAACTAATCATAAATAAGTAGAATAGAAAAGATATTGAAATAGAAAATAAAATGAGAATATTAAAAATTACTGAGTCTGACTGAAGTTGATGCAGATCCCACAAATAATTCCCACTTGCATTTCGTGGACTATTTTCTTTTGATCCGGCAAATAAATATATAAATTTATTTGAATAACTGCTTCGAACTTATTCGATTCGAAGTTGGTTCGATTCGAAGCAAGTTCGATTCGAAGCATGTTCGATTCGAAGCATGTTCGATTCGAAGTTAGTTCGATTGAAACTAGTTTGATTCGAAGCTGGTTCGATTCGAAGCTGGCTTGCAGCCTTATTATGGCTGAATGCACGAGTCTTGAAGAATTGAACTCCAAATCCGAACGACATTTCTTATCCAGCGGACTTCGACACATGAACTTCCAACATGTCAGAAAAAGTTGCATCCCTGCAAACTTTCGTTCAGTCAACTCAAAAGCTGAACTTTAATTGATCGTCTCGCCCGTTGTTTCGGATCAAGAATCTATATGCCCAATGCGTTGCCCACCAAATGAGAAACTTGTAATGCCCCCCTTTCTAGAGCAGAGGCGCAATAGTTATGTATAGCTGTTTATAGCTATAATAACTATACGGCTATCTATACCTATATCTATATTTATATCTGTATCTGTTTATATATAATAAATATGATTATCCGGCAAACCGAACCCGCGCTCTGGCACGCAAAAACATTTGATTCCCCAGGGCAACAGCACTTCCAAACCGAATTCGATTTGGATGGGAATGCGACTGCAGCAACAACAACAAAAAGTGCATTAAATCAAAATGTGCAATATGATATTACACACACACACACACACACACACACTCACACTCACACAGAGAGTAAGAGAGAGAGTCTAGGGTGTATTGAATGTCGCAATGCCTTCAATCGTTGTTGACGTTGACGCCAACTGTCACACTTTTGGATGATGTTTGCAATGTTACCGATGTTTCCAGCAGTCGCAAAAAAAGCGTGCCACAACAGTCGCTGCCAATAGTCAATGCACACGTATAAAATATAAACATGCGGCAAAGTCAATATTTAGACCAACTCACGACAGGGCAAAGCGACTTGCACATTGCATCAGCGGGAGACGAAGATATGCAAGATTTTACATCTTAAAAGAGCTTGACTCGCAAGTAAAGAGAGAAAGTTACGTGTTCTTTTAGATACAGATTTCATCTATAGATTTATAGTTATCAAAAGGTTAATTATATATTATACATATATGTATGTATGTTATATAGTTATATGTTTATTAGATAATATATGCTTAATGATTAAGTCACATATGTTGTTGATCACGCGACAATTAGTTAATGAATGCGATTAAGATAGATTTGTAGCCAGAATCCACGCCACAAGAGACTAAATACCCGACAGACAACAGCTTATCGACAATTTTATATTGTAGTACTCGGATAATCTCTCAACTTATAAAAACAACTGCAGGAACTTTCCTGCTTCTCGGTACATATCGATCAACTCTCCCGACTCTCTGAGCTACATTTACAACAGGGTTGCCACCCATCTCCTCTTTACATATACATGTATGCAGCTCTGAAAAAGAGTTCTCATCCGAGGTTTTTCCCTTGAAGAACTCTTTGATTTTATGAACATGCTCTGCTGCTCTGCTGTAACTAATACTGCCTTGGGTAGGCCCTGCCCAGCTACGCAAATATACGCTACACATATGCATATATACGGGTCGTTATCTACGTGTGTTTACTGTATAGAAAAATACATTAGATAACGCTCCGTAATTGACGGGGCGCGTCCACACATCAAAACTTTACCCAACGGCAGAGGGGGCGGACGGGCAGCCATTTTAGAGTTGCGGCTAACATTGGCCCCATCAAGAGACAACTCCTCTCCCCACTCTAAACCTCCCTCGCGTATGTGTGTGTGTGTGTGTGTGTGTTTGCCATTAGTTTCGATATCAGTTTTCTATATTTATTTCGCAACGTATCGCTTGGCATTTGGACATTCATGGAATTGTTATTACTACAAAACACCCCCATCCCCCTCACCTCTCCCTCCTCCTCCTCCACTCTCCTTTCTATCTTCTACACCCGCTGTAACTTTCTGCATAGCTTGAACCCCCCTTGCCGCAGTCCCTGCCCCCCCTCAGCCCCTGCCTTCGTAACAGCTCCCGATGCCACAGTGCGTTTTATTTGTCTGTTTGTAGTTTCCATTGGTCTCGGGCTTCTCGCTTATTTACGTATGAATTTCAAGAAAAATAAAGCGAAATAACTCAGAGTATATTATGGCGCAAATGCACGACTAGCAGCTACCCTGTAATCGCAGCTGCGCACATATAATAAAACTTACTCATTGCCCCATTTATTCCAGAAGACTTTCTTTACTTGAACTTTGCCCATAAAAACTTTGACTATAATTTGTTTCGGATTTTTCGAAAAGCATGAAACACGTCTGCATAAAGTTTTTACGAAGATCTTTGAGAAGGAGGTTAAAGCAGTTCGGTTGTTGGACAATAAAAAGTTTTACACACACGTTTTTCACCAATTTTCCACAGTTACGGGTGAAATTAAGCAAAAACCGTGTTTAAATGTGCACTCAGCCAAAATAGGAGCTACCTAACCACGCACAGGGGGAGCAGCAATCAATCATTCAGTCAATCAAGCAACCAATCACTCAATCAATCAATCACTCAATATAGACAAGAAGAGACCCAGTTTTCATATTCAGATTTCCCCAATGCCTGTTGCTTCGACGATGTCCAAACCGCCGCTTTGTGCCGCATTCATGTTAACAGGGTATTCATAAGTGAAAAGGAAGAGAAAAACATAAAACCGAAAGAGCGGGCGGAAGAAACATGAAATCGCTGATATTGCACAAATAAATGGCACGACAAGGCGGATAGCAACATATACCTGACAATAAGTATTAACCCCATGTTGGGTGCAGCCCACCCCACAACACGCCTGGCTTGGGGGCTGGATGGCTGGGTGGGAGGGGGGATAGTGTTTCCGCTTCCCTTATTCAAACTATTGACAGCGAAAAGCAATTGCAAAGCAGCGTTGCATTTTGCGTGCGATTCGATATTCAATGGATTTTTAGCTTTAGTTTTTCCCATTGTTGTTGTCGTGTTGGTTGTCGTGTTGTTGTTGCTCGTTATTGGTTTATCTGGTGTTCGTGTTGTTGTTGTCGTTGTTGTTGTTGTTGTTGTTGTTGTCGTTGTCGCTGTCGTTGTCCTTCTCCCTGTTGTCCTTTGCACATTTTTATCGCCGCCGCTCCCGCAGTTACATTTCATTTGCAGCCGGGCTCTGGATTCGCATTTCAGATTCTCATTTATTTAGAACAATGCATTATGTACAGACAGACAGACAGACAGACAAACAGGCAGACAGACAGACAGCCGCTGTTTGCTCTTTATTTGTTTAGGAATTTATCGATAATTTGTCAACATGAATTACAACGCGGGAATATGCTTCTGCGCCAAATCCATTTGCACAGCTTGCACTTCAATTTTTGTCAAGTTTTAAATTTGTTTTGCTTTGTTGCGACATTTTTTTGTTTTATTATGGTATTTATTGAATATGTGTGTGTGTTATCGATATCATCCGTTTGTATCTCTGGCATAGGTCTCAATTCCCAGTGTTTGTTCGTTCAATAAACTGTGCTTATGTTTGTCAAATATGATATCGATAACAAAATAATTTGTTAACATTAACTTTTTGTGCAGTTGTCGAAACTTACAATTGGAATAAAACCCAAAGCTCAAACTAAAGTCAAGTATTGTGTCGATAATAAATCGATTTCTTTCTTATATTGAGATGTGTTTCGGTTAGATTTTTATGGATCATTCGATTGCCTCATTAAACAATCTGAACTCTTAAAAAGCATAATTATCGTTAACATATGAATTGCATTTCGATTACTTTCGATAAATTCTAATTCGAACTTATCGGAATTTCTTGACAATCTTTTGATAGCGAGTTGCTTTTGATAACATTTCACTGTTTATTGATTAGTCAGATGTTGTTTTAAATAAAATCAATCGGAGCTCATCAAAAGTTAATCATACAACATCGAGTAACATATCTATTAGTTATTGTTAACATCTTTAGTTTCTATTGACAGCAGAATTATTCGAACTTATCGAAGTTTGTTAACCAATCTCTTTTTAAATATGTTAGCGATAACATATCGAGAGCATTTCCTTATCGATAGAAATACAATTTGCTTTGCTGTTCCAAACAAAAAAAAGCAAATGTTTAATTCAAATACAATATCGATAACATGTCGAACTCCTATCGATAGCACCTGTTGATATGCATGCACATCAATCAGCCAATCGATAGCTGTCTTACTGCTTAGTTTATCGATTTTTATCGCATTGCCCCGCATAATTTATGGCTTCGACCCGAGCACATTAGGAGCTTTGCTCGCCAATCGACAAATTGCCCAAACCAGCGGAGCACTTGAACATCTTGATGCATTATCTGAGCCACAACCATCGGCAAATACCAATCCGAACCCCCTGCGAACTTGCCCCTTAAAGGGGGGCTGCCTGGCAAGCAACACGAACTTTGCAATCCTCCCTAAGGAAGAAGAAGACACACGCAGTCAAATAATGTGCAGAGCGTTAAATCGAAAATAAACTTTGCCGCAACAAATGACAATGAACAAAAAATGCAAATAAAATACAAAAAAAAAAATAAATACATAAAAAATCGACAAAAAAAAAACCTGAAATAATTTTTCAAAATACGAGAAGAAAAAGCAGAGAATTACAAATAAAAGTTAAATGCAAAAAGCGAAAAAGTTTTCAACGCAAAATGGAATTCCCCAAACTGTAGGCCCAACGCTTGGGCAGGGGCTCAGCTGAAGGGGGGCCGGTAATATAAGCCCAAATGAGCTTAGTGTGTGTAAAATCCAACACTCGCACACAAAGATTTATTGTTTGATTCGGTATGTGGCAAGTGGCAAGTGGCAAGTGGCATGTGGCATGTGGCAAGTGGCAAGCGGCGCCGGGGAGTGCGCGAATTCGCGTCGATTTTATGAATTTTATTTCGGTTTTGAAAACCATAAAACATTCCAAATACCCAAAGCGAAAGCCGTGTAACAAATTTGCGTGTGATTTTGCTGCGGATTGAATTTGTTATTTTGCATGCCCTGCAAAAGTTGGAGACTCTCAGCTAACTGAACGCACTCGCGAATGAAGTGGAGCAGACTTTTTAAATTTATGGTATGTTTGTTTATTATAACTAAAAGAACTTCATTTGATTTGAGTACAGTCTGAGTCTCTTAGAAACACTTCGATTCCAGAGCTGAAATAATATACATATACATACATGTAGCTTATTATCCCAAAGATCTTCAGCATATTTTCTATAAAACAATTTCTTGGGATATTCTTAAAGTTCCATAGTCAAAACAGAGCTCAAATAATACAAATTATTTATAAAATAGGATTTCTTTTGGATTGCTTTCAATGTTTGCCATTCCCATATATGCACTGTGCAGGGTATTCACTAGTCCACTGGGCGCAACATTTTGTTGCCTTCTTGCCTTTTTTTGTGATTCTAAGGCCAACATCAATTTAGTCACGGGAATCCGCTTGATACCCCCAGTAACCCACCGCAACCCCTACTACTTCTACTCCCCTGGTTTTTATTGCATTTTTTTACAATTGTTAAATTTTGTCGGTGTGTGTGTGTGTGTGTGGGGGGGGTGTAAACCCAATGAATATACTTTTTTCATGATTTCCACTTTCTTATAATATATGTGAACCTAACGCACACTCTCCCTCTCTCTCTCATACACACACTCACTCATGCTCTCTCTCTCTCTTTTTCTCTCTTTAATTGCAGATTAACATGTTGTTCAGGCCGAACGGGTAAGTTGAGCACATTTAACACCCAGCAAAAGGGGGTAAAGGGTATTGAGTGGGGCAGGGGAACCTTTGGTCAGTCATTGTTATTGTTATTGTTGCTGTTGTTATTGTGCAGATTGAATGGCTCAAAGAAGTGCGTTAATCGAGCATTTAGCATTATGTTTAAGCCCCATTGTTGTGCTTGCTGCCAGAGCGAGAGAGCACTACAATGATTTATACTGAAAAGTGCCCTCAACACTGACCTCCACCAAAGTGCCAGCAGCAGAAGGAGCAGAAGTAGCACTTGGCACAACAACGTAAAGCGTTCAACAATTGAAATTGATTGTGCTAAACATTTGAGTAATATATCTATAGATTGCCAGATATTTCAAGTTTCACTTCTGGATTATATGATAATTGATTACAATGGAAGGTGTACTTTACACAAGCTCTCAAGTGTTAAGCTTTTCCAAATAAATGTTGCGCACAGCTAACAGACAGAGCAGAAGTTGATGCCTTCGCTTCCCGAGTGTATAACTCGAGAAATCTTTGAGATATTTTGATGAAACGTGGTATTTGAGCTGTTGACGTCGACTAGAGACAGCAGCAATCGGAACGCATTTATTGATTGAGTGAATTACAAGTTACATGAGGTCATAGACCATATATAAGCGTCATTTCGCGGGATCTACTTGAGCTAGACCCATGACAGGTGGTATATCTAGAGATTTGCAGACTTACGAGTCATAGAAATGATAATAACTCAATCTATTATCACAACTCGATATCTGTATAGTTAGATATTAATAAATGTATCTAGAATTATTGAGATATATCCATAACATATTTAAGCTTCACAGGTCTGGAACTAGTTGAGCTAAGGTCGAGTTCAATCACTGTCAATAGAACTGAATACTGCTACAGGCCTGTTTTAAAGTGGTTCCAAGCCAGATCTCAGGATCTGTCTGAGCTGGGCTTACCAAGTTTAGGATCAGAGCTAGTGAAGGGAACTTGAACAAAATCCAGCCAAAATTTAAGCTCTTAGTCACTTTAGAGCACTTAACAAAATGTATTAAAACGGGGGACTGCCTACTGCCTAGACCTAGTTTTTGATAGCCTCATTCACATTTGCTGGAAATATTTCAAAATGGTTTTACTTGCATTTTTGCGGTTTTCCAACACACATTTCGGAAACTTCAAAGGGCGGCACTCAACACTCAACAAAAGTCCATCATGGGCTCGTTAAAAGTCTCTCGACTCTGTTTATTTTTTTCTTCACACATCATCTTCTGGCATTTTAGGTGTTTTGGAGCGACGGCCGGGGGACGGTGGGCGGTGGTCGAATTTGTTGGCATAGCGCATTTTCCAGAGAAAATTCTTCAAATTGTTCCATTGCAGTTATTCGCTTGGCAGGTCTGAAATTGAAGTGTGAAGCAATTAAAATGTCCGTCATGGGGCCAGAGCTCAAGCTACATTCGAACTTACATTTGTTTTTATTTATAAAATGTGTAAAATCTTAAGTTCATTTGTTGCTTGGCCGCAAGTTGCGGCATCTTCGAAGAAATTCCCTTCAATGCAGCACAAATTCTTTGAATTTTTTGTTTGGAAATGTTTTGCAAATGTTTTTAAGAAATCAAAACACGCCAACGAGAACTCGGAACAACAACAACCACAACTGACAAAAACAGTCTCAACAAAAAGTATAGTCATAGATACATACAAAGGCAAAGAGATGAAGTTGGCGCTTGACGAAGTCTAAATACACTTACGAACATTATCATTAACTTTTAAAAAAGGAATTTCATATAATCTCTAGTTTCTGGAATAAGTAAATCATAAATAAATCATAAAATGCCAGATACTTGATCTGTAGATATAGTATTATAGCCCTTTAAAACCAATGAAAGTTGCTCAAAATAGAGAATTTCGATATATATTTTCGATTTTTATCGATAGGGAGGACCTACTTCAAACATTTCGAGTCTCTAGCTCTTAAAGGTTCTGAGATGGACGCATTCATACATACAGACAGAAAAGAGAAGGACGGACAGACACACAGACATGACTAGATCAACTCGGCTATTGATGCTGATCAGGAAGATATGTACATACATATATACCTGATCAAGTCAAAAGAATACCTTATGCACAAATACATTAAACTCCCTTTAACCCTTTTTCATGGGTTCAGGGTATTAAAAATGCTAAGCACAACAAATTTTACAGCTCTATAAACATGTTCATACCAAACCGATTTGTCTTGTTTTGACAAAAAGCTAAAACTCGCCTTAATATAAAAATTGGCACCAATTTTAAGCACAAGGGAATATCAAGCCGAAAATTCCTTCCACTTCAGCTAAGTAACATAATGCGTGAGCGAAATGCCCTGCTGGGGTAAGTGTATGAAAAATTGAAAAAAAACATGTTTCAAATCACAGAGCAAAAGCTAACTAACCACAGTGCGCACACACACACACGCACACATATTCTAGCTGCTGCTTAGTGGCATTCCTAATGAGCTGCCACGCCTGCCACAGCCACTTGCAGCTGCCCCCCAAACCAGGGGCAACACCAACTCCGACCCCTCCCCCCTGCCTGGGCCTGTGGATCTGCTCCAGTTTGGCTTGACGCGGCTCTCTTGATGCCACTTTGCATGCAAATTGCACTCGATTTGCATACTTTTCGCATGCACTGTGTGCCCTGCATATATGTTTTTATGTGTGCGTGTCTGTGTGTGTGTGTGCCTGTTTGAGTGTCGCACATTATGTGCAGTCATGAGCTGCATTCTGCGGCCACTGAAGTTATTAAGAGCTCTCTGCAAAGAGCAAAACACATTCACGGCAAAAAATAAAAAAAAAATAATAAAAACCCGCAGAACATTCACCTCAAGCCCCCCCCCCTCTCTCTCTCTCTCGCTCTTTCTGAATCAAATAAAATCAAGTCTGAGAAACACATCTCTGACGGCCATTCAATTCAGTCCATCACATTATTATTGATATTTATGCATAAGAAATGCAACATTTGATGCCCCGCCCAGCCCAGCCTCGCCCCACAACAATTTGCTTTATATCTATTGCATAAGATGTGATTATGTAAATAACTCTAAACAATACGCATGCACTGAACGAAAAGACGCTCTTTTAGCTTGAAATACTCGATATTCTCCATCTCAAGCTAAAGTATAATGGAACGTATATCGTTAATCGGGCATAGCTCAAGATATAATGTGTCGGAGCTTAAAGTCCGATTATTAAAAACATTTTAACAGTCCACAAATTATTACAGCCAAGCAAATCGCAAAGAGTCCGCCTTCATATATGAGTTTTCTTTTCAATTTGTAGAGGGAATTCGAGAAAGTTATCAAAATAATGAATTGTTAAAAATTTGTTTCAATTTCTCTCAGTGCACAGTACACTGAGTACATATTCATATCCATTCGCTTGTATTTTTCATAGAAAAGCAGTCGATAGTTTCTGAAGAATTTCTTTGTATGCACAGCAAATCACATTTCACATGTTTATTGAACAAATACAAAAATCGTTCAGGCATCCTCTTCTCCCTTCGCCTCCTCATTTCTTCTGGGTAGAATTCTAAAGAAATTTATAATTTTTTAAATTTCAGTTTATTTTCCTTTAACGAATAGCAAATAAATACATCGATTGATGACATTATAGCTTTATTTAAGCTTTGATATTTGGCGAAGTCAAAGTGTGATTTTAAGTCCAAAATGTCACCAGTCTACCGCTTGGAACTGACAGCTGGTCAGAGCTAGTATTGTAAAGTGTTGGAGGCGCACCTTTTAACTGCCTTTAAAGCTTGCAGTCAAAGCATTTACCCAATGCATTTAAGCTTAATTAATATTAAATCAATCAAAAAATACTTTTTCATGCTGCATACGTAAATATTGCAAATAATTAGGTTGGGAAGTACACAACACTGATTTCTGTTTAACGCATTTGTGTGCCTGTGTATTTTTTTGAAAGTTACACAACACTGATTTCACTTTAGCGCATTTGTGTACTCGTATATTTACACAACACTAACATACATTTATATGACAGTTATGCAACACTGATTTCTGTTTAACTATTTAACCCAGCTCTATAGTTTTTTCGACAGTTACACAACACTGATTTACTAAAGCCAGCTGCTTATCCCCAATAGCCTGGGAAACAATCAATTATCCGCTTCACATTTGGCAAAAGGTTTGTTTGATTTCTTTTTTTTTGACAGTTACACAACACTGAGCGCTGTTTGCCAATTTTTTCACTTCATCAAATATCCATAAATATTTGAGGCATTTCGCTTTTCGGCTAACGCCAGCTTGGCACTTCAACAGCTTCAGTCGATTAAAAGAAGTGCTGCCCGTTTTCCAGCTGATTGAATTGCCTTTTGGGGCCCGTTAACAATTTGACGGTCTGTGGCTCCCTCTCTCTCTCTCTCTCTCTCTCTCTCTTGCCACAACCCGCTCCCTCAGGCGCTGTTCAACAGGGCTGCCAACTCATTATGGGCACGTGCAGTCGACAGACGGCGTCGGCAGGTGCCCCTTGCGTGAATCTCATGCATATTAAACGAGATGCGTGTAAACAAAGCCTAAGCATTGTTGGGTGCCGCACGGCCACGCCCCCACAGGCCATGTGTCGCCCACTTAAATTGTGTGTTGACTATACCCAGATACATATGTAGATATACAGATACAGATACAGATACAGCTACAGATACATTTGGACGGTGCGCTGATCTCTCGTTGTTTCAACTCGGCAAACTGTTAGGTGCAACTGCTCGACGTGCAGTTACCCCGTAAAAGCTAAACTAAAGTAGTCTAGAGCTTAGAAAATGCTCAAATAGTTGCTTTAGTTAAAATTTAACTCGACTTGGATTCTTCTTAATACTTTTTTGATATTTTTGTAAAGCACGATTCCTTTTTCTCTCGTACGTAGAACTGGAGGAATAATGAGAAACTTAAAATGAATTCAAGCGGTTTTTACTGTCCAGACTATTATATGCCTGCATACAACATTTTTCAACTCTAGCTGCTCTAGTTCCTGAGATCAATGAGGAAGTGCTTAGATATGTGCCAGTAAAGAGGCTTTTATCAATCATATCAATAAAAGAGAGATTTAGATACTTAAAGAAATATGCAAGGCATTTGATGATTAAGTCTTAATAAGTGGAGGAAAAAGAGTGAATTGTTAAAGAAACTATGTCCATGCACATGCATACCATACCATTTTCCAACACTAGCCCTTCTTGTTGCTTGGCACAGACGAATCAATGCATGCATAATTCATGCAGGGTATGGACACAAGGCATAGACAGAACTATGTCAACTGTTGTGCCTTGGACAATTACGCTGTCAACGCTCAACGCTCAACGCCCACAGCTCAGGCCAGAATGTTATCTGGTCATTTGGTCGTGAGTCGCGTTGGTCATCGGTCATCGGTCATTGGTCATCGGTCATTGGACATTGGTCATTGGTCGGTGGTCAGCGGTCAGCGGTCGTTTGATTGTTGGAGAAGTGAGGGTATCCGACAACTAATTGCATCGCTTGTCATTGTCAATCTGTGGCCCAAAACTTGACGCCGGCTGCAAAGCGAAGCGTCTCTCGAGTTGCATCCACTTGACGCATTGAATTTATGCCTTGCCACTTGCCACTTGCCAAGGATATTTACGAGGCGCGCGCCTCGCTGTATTTTACACTCGAGTACCCTCTGCTCGCATGTCAGAGATGGCACGAAAAGCTGACAGCGTGAGTCCATTTATTGCAGCTGTGCACATCGCATAAACCATAAATAAAATAGGCGTAAATTGATCTTTAAAAATGACAATCCTTCGCCTAGTCAAGTAATTAAGCATTACTTGCTGCAGTCTGAGCTGCGTGACACGACTCAATCACTCACGCGCTCATCCCTACATTAGGTTTTAGTTTCGGCAATTGATGTCAAACCTCGTGAGCACGAAAAGAGCTGGCAAACTGATTGCTGAACAAGCTCAAAACATTAACAACTCGCCCAGCTGCCAAAAGAATTGAGCTCAAGCTAGAAAAATGTCAGGCTCGTGACACGATTTTCACGCACGCGCTCATAAGGTTATAGCTGTTAAAAGTGGATTTAAGCCTTGTGAGTACGAAAAGAACTGGAAAACTGTTGGCTGAATGAGATCAAAAGTTTAAAAACTCGCCGATTTGGTTAAATTTCGAGCTCGTGACACGACTTGCACTCACGCGGCCTGCGCTAAACAATTTTTTTTTTTTATATTCGTGGCACTTGCCCAGTTATAAACGAGTCTATTCCATTATGGCCTATGACAGTCGAAAACAGCAACGCCTACACTAGCCGCCGTAGGGAAGGGGAAGGGGGAGAGGAGTCGTCTGCCCCCTCGAAAAACCCTTCTGTTAGATGCTTTACCGCAGCCACTGTTAGAGCTGCGAGGCCACAGGGTAACCAAAGTCATATATTTCCTGAGCTGTCAAAGGAGTTGGGCACATCAACTACAACGACAGCAAACAACAGGAGGAGCAACAGAGAGAGAGAGAGAGAGAGAGGAGGAGAAGACAGAAGAGAAAAGAGAGAGAGAGAGAGAGAGAAGCGGAAGCAAATGCAGTCACATTGTTTGAAGCTTTAGCTTTTGTACGGCTTCGGGCCACGATGTTTGCCAAATGAACTTTTCCAACTGCCTCTCAAACTGTTTTCTAACTAGCCTGGCCTCTGTTTAACTACAGCCCCCCCCCCCCAAAAGAGGTGGGTATTACAAAGAGCGGAGAGGAAGGGGGGGCGTGCTTACATTTTTGGATAGCTGCTTTAGTAAAAGAAGTTTTTTGTAGTGCCTGCCACATTCGTTATACTCGGGGCCAAGCAACTTTCTCTGGAAGCGCTTCACGTTTTGTTTGCCATTTGTTTGGCTTAGTTCAGGCTCTCACTTGAATACCCTGCCGACGGCAGTGTACCATACATTTCTCAGCAAATTTGTAACACATGTTCAAAAAGTCAAAAGCTGAAATGATATTTTCTTTTTTGTTGGTTCCCATCGCTCGAAAGCTGATTTCTTATATAAAAACAAATCCTTTTTCTATTTGAAGATATCTTCAGCTGTGAGAGTCCGATTTTGCCTGCTTAAATATAATCGTAATCCATTTGAAAAGAGTATATAAAATAAAAATGAATTTATGTCTGAAAGAGTATTTGAACTTCGACGTGCCGTAGAGTGGAGTTATTTTTTGCCTACTCATTTTTGGCGCCAGTTTTTGCTGTGTTTTCAATATTTTTTGTTTTTTTTTTTTGGCATGCGATTCTCTTCGCACACTCTCTCTGCAGGCTCCCCGCCCTGCCCGCTCTCGATTCATTTGCTAAGTTTGCTGGCAAAGACTACGTCTGCTTCTTCTTCTACTGCTGCTTCTTCCTCCGTCTGCCCTGCCAGATGTTAATGCATATGCACATAAATTTGCCAGCAAACTCTTTGGGGGCCAACTCTGTGCCGCATTGTCAAGTACTTTCGGCTCTTTGCAAAGTGCACTTCCCAGTAAATTACGGAGTTACATGAAGAGCTCGCGTCCGCGTGTGTGAAATTCTATGAATTACATTTCTTACTCATTCGCGACTTCGAGCTCGCCGAGTTCGAGTCTCAGGTGCCCAGTCTTTCCACATTTAAGCGCGGAGTTCCTTTTCCTGATTGACTTGATAACAATTTCAGCTATTATTTCGCTTATTTGCCTGCGAATACATTTTGAGGTTACACCATTTGGCCACGCCCCTTAAAAATAGATTTGGCAACGCCAGGGCAGGTCTTGGGTAATGTGATTAGAGGCTTAATTCGCGTACGACTGTAATAGACCGCACACAAAAGCTGAATCAATAAATAGTCTGCCATTTGAAATCCACAGCCACGGGCGGTAAATGGGTGGAAAGCTGATAGTTCGAATTTCAGACACACACACACACACACACACACACACACACCCAAGAACTTGACCCGCCCAATGCCTGTTAATGCCAGGCGACTATCCATCATAATGCGATCTAAAAATACGCCATACAATCTGTCCTGGCTCCCGATGCCTCCTGCCTGTTGCCATTGTCTGCAGCACAATCGCCCGGAGGAAAACGAGCTCGAACTCGAACTGGAACCAAAACAAAAACAAACAATTTCTTGCTGCTTATGTTGTCCAGGCAACAGTTTTTAATCGAAAAAATTCTATCAAATAAATTAAAAACATTTTCAACGGCCGTCTCGTCCTGCAGTCAAATGTGAGATCCAACAACAACAACAACAACAACAACAACTCAGGAATGTAGTGTGCAAAATGTGAAACTCACACACACACACACACTCACACACACACACACTCACACACACTCACACACACACACACACACATACACATACAGGGACTCGCCACAACTAACGCAATCAAACTTTGTTGGGACAAAAATAAATTAAAAGTACAACACAAAAAAAAAAAAAACAAAGAAAAAAAAAATGAGGCTGAAAAAGAAGAAGAAGAAGGGAAAAAAATACAAAATACAAAATGGCGTCTGAAGAAGCAACAGGATGCCCTCGTCCCTGGTCCAAACTGCTTCGGCTTGTTTATCTTAACTGCACTCGAGGGCGTTGAAGTTACCGTTACGGCCACCGTTACGCATTGCCCCCGGCTGTGTAATAGGAGTCCGTGCCTGCTCGGACGCCATCTTTGTCCCCGGCTCGAGCGCCGCAGCATACACAACTGTCCTGCTGCTCAGCTTACTGTAGGGTATCCAGCTGTTATTACTGTATCTTTAATTTCTGGCATCCCTGTTCGGACGCCATCTTTGTGTCCCTGCTCGGACGCCATTTTGGTTCTTGCCAGGAATGTTCTTACAGCATATGCAAGCGTGTTGTAGGGTATCCAGCTGTTCAGCTGCCCGGCTGCTTAACTTTTCCTATTACTTCGATTTTCCATCTCCGCTTGGATCCCATTTTTGTTCCTGCTTACGGCAGATTCCAGCTGCTCATCCTACTGTAGGGTATCCAGCTGCTCAACTACTTAACTTTTTTATTACTTTGATTTCTTGCATTGCTGCTCGGACGCCAGGAATGTTCTTACAGCATACTGTCCAGCTGCTCTTCTTACTGTAGGGCATCCAGCTATTCGGCTGCTTAACTTTTCTCTTATTTCGGTTTTGGCCGCATCCCTGCTCGGACGCTAAAAACCGACTAAGCCGCAAAAGCGTCTAAATTGCTCACCTTTTTCTTTTATTTTTTGTAGGGAACTCAACTTTTTTGTGGCTTTCTGCCTGGCCACCAAACTGGCGCCCGAGCGGGAATGTGTTCGCAGCGTGCCTTCTTTGGGGCAGCCAACAGTTCGCCTTAGGGCAACCCAGTGCCGCTTAGCCAGGTTTCTTCTCTGGAATTGGGTTTCACTTGTAGGAGGTGCTTGCAACTGCTTAAATGTGCTCCTTTCTGCAGGACAGCCAAGGGCTCAAACCCTTTTACGGCTTCAGTCCTGCTCGGGAGATCTAATTGGCCAGCGTTCGATAGAGCATCCAACTGACCAGCTAACCAGCTGCCCAGCTGGTCAAACTTCTTTTTGGTCTCTTACGCATCCCTGCACGGGCGCCAGTTTTGCGGCTAAGAGCTGGCGCCCGAGCAGGGATGCGTATGAGAGCCGCAAGCAGCAAAACAAAGGTGAATCAGTTTGGCCAGTCCGTTCGTCCGTTCGTCCGTCCGTGCGTCCGTGCGTCCGTCCGTCAGTCTGTCTGTCCGTCTGATTGTCTGGCCCGGTCAATGCACTCATCGGATATCGGAAGACCCGGGACCCGTGACCCGAGAGTCTGTGGCCATGGCTACGTCGTCTCGCCCAAGTTATTTAAGTGATTAAGCGAAATTGTTTTGATGAAACGCTCAAACAGCGCACGACAATTACAAGCTTTTTGGCCGGCTGCCAAGCAGCCAGCTCCGGACTGAGACGCCGACCGAGAAAGTGGCGCCTGGTTCATAAATTGCTTGAACGGTTTCTGGTTCGGACTCAATCGCCGGGTTGAGGGTTGAGGTTGGGAATGGGGTGTGGCCATGCCCGGTCTTGGTCCATGTCTGCCTTTGGCCAGGGCGAGCTCCATTTACGCTTCGCTGCGTGCTTTGCATTTTTGGGGCTGCGCCACGCAGTCTGCCTAGCTCTGGGCGTGGCTCCGCCCCCCTCGCCAAATTGTAGCCCCAGCTCAACCCTTTTAGTCGGCTCTGCATGCCTTTTTTTGTGTACTCAAATCTCGAGACAATAATTTTTATGGCATAAAATTTTATTTCTACTTTTTATAGTTTCTTTTTTTCTCTGTGTGTGTGGGGTGGGGGGATGGGGCTGTTGGGGCAGGAATGGGGCATATCCTTTGCTTGCGTAGCCCTTCTAAAGCTATTTCTGTAAAACAAAAGTAAATTGCCATTTTTCTAAGCACTTCTTTTTTACAGCCGCTCGGGGAGGGGCCTGCGACGCATGAGCCTATGTAACTAGCACATTTATATACATATATAGAGTGTGGAGTATATATGGTGCCTCGACTGGCAGGCAGCTTCTTCTTTGATGTGCGGCTCACAAAAGCTGCACAGAAAGCAAGGCACACACAATATTCCCCGAAACCCCATTTGGAATATCGCAACTTCCGGCTGGGCTATACCCTAACCCAGGGTATATACACTGCGCACACAACCCAAATAGAACACACTTTTCTAATCAGAATACAATATTAAAAAAAACTAATCTCAAGCTTTGGAACCTGCTCGATTCTGGCAAAACTTGCTCGACTTCTATGCGACTCGTCTTTAGAATATTTCGATTCGCATGTATTTAGCTGAGGATGAAGCTGAAGCTACCCGCTCGGGCGCAGAGTACAGGGTAAAGAGACATTGCATTTGATTACAGCGAGCTGGTGCGGGTATTAATAGAGCTCGCTGCTTGCAGTTGCAGTAATTGTGGATGCCACACAATGCCCCAAACTGGGTGGCAGCAACGGCAAATGAAAGCTGGCAACTCTGGCAGCAGTGCGTGGAGAGGGGGGGAGGTAGGGGGAGGGGGAGGGATGGTAGCTGTTGTAAGTCGCGCGCTGGCAACTCCTCGGCCCCCGGCTTAGTCTGGCTTAGACAACAAAGGCATTCGAGTGCCACGCCCATTGGCAGACGAGGCGTTAAATGCTGTCTTAATTTCACGCAAAAGTCTTTCAAGAGAGCCGCAGACGTGGAAAATTTCAATTGAATTGTTTATTGGCGCCAACAAACAACGAGTCGAGAGAAAACTAAAAACCCAAAACAAATAGCACAAAAGACAAAGCCAGACAAAGCGAAAACAAAGCGAGACAAATAATGCTCCCAGCAATATAGATATAGCCACGGCTTTACAGATATATTATATATATATATAAATATATGTATATATATATATCTCAAGCCATTGTATTGCCCACTTTTGGCCATAGAGCACTTAGCCGGAACATTGTGAATGCGACTGCAATTGAATTTAGACATTCAAACGTTTCCTCATTACGTCTGCAATCTGTTTGAATGGATGGGCAAACAACTGGAACCAAGTGGAGGAGGGGAGAGGTTTCTCTATGCGAGCATTAAGAATAAACTGAAGTGTAGGGAAGAGAAGCGTAGTAGCGCAGAGAACAGAAGCGGAGCGAAAAGTAGTGGCGGAAAGAGAAGAGAAGAGAAGAGAAGAGAAGAGAAGAGAAGAGAAGAGAAGAGAAGAGAAGAGAAGAGAAGAGAAGAGAAGAGAAGAGAAGAGAAGAGAAGAGAAGAGAAGAGAAGAGAAGAGAAGAGAAGAGAAGAGAAGAGAAGAGAAGAGAAGAGAAGAGAAGAGAAGAGAAGAGAAGAGAAGAGAAGAGAAGAGAAGAGAAGAGAAGAGAAGAGAAGAGAAGAGAAGAGAAGAGAAGAGAAGAGAAGAGAAGAGGAGAGGAGAGGAGAAGAGATGAGAGGAGATGAGAAGAAAGGAGAAGAGAGGAAAGAAGAGAAGAGAAGAGAAGCGGAGGGTAGAGTAGCACTTTGCGCTGTTGGAACGTTTACGAATAGCGCACAAAACAGAATTGACAAAATGTCAAGTGTTTGGTCTGGAGAGTGTAAAAACGTTAACTAATAAACGTTAACTAAAAAATCATCAAAAAAAAAGTAAAGGAAGACAAAGAAAGAGAAAGATGAGAGGGAACGAGAGAGATGGAGAGAGGGTGAGAGAGAGAGAGAGAGGGAGAAAGAGAGGGAGAGAATAAGAGAACATACGCTCTCTATGGTCTACAAACACTTTACTTTAAGAAGAGCAGCTTGTAAAATGAAATGCATTTATAAAAGCGAAACTTAATTCGTAGTGAAAATAAAAGCAGCAAAGCAGAAAACAAATTTTAATAGCAAATTTGTTGCAATCAGATATTAATATCAATTTGCTTGGCATACGAAATTTGCGGCGTCTTCCATTTGCCAGCTGGTTCCATTTTCCTGTTTGCGGCTTTCTCGCCCTCTCTCTCTCGCTCTATCTTTCTGTGTGGCTCTCTAATGAAAATGAAATTGAAAATGAAAATGAAGAACGAATGCATTTTTCGGCTACGGCTTGCCGCACGCTAACAAAGTGCGGAAATTAACAGATACAAAGATAAATCGCGGCAAACCCAAAAACCAGCCGCAAACACAACTGACCCACTAATTTTTTATATGTACGGCCAAGGGCTTGAGGTGAATGCAGATGCCTGCATATTCCATTAGTTGTACTCTGCCCCACTCTTCCCCCTTCCCCCTCTAGTCCACTCGACTCGACTGCCTAAATTGTGGCATGTCAGAGTTGTGTAAAAACAATCCAAGAAAAAAGTAAACTGCAAATGTAGACAACAATTTGTTACAATTTGCAGCTTGTGAGCTGGAATCCTAATTTGTATAAAAGCATATACATATATACAAGGGAGTTATGTAACCCTTTAATAGCTATAGGTACTCGTTGCGAGACTATTTGAGGCAAAGATTGCAAAATGATTGCCTGTGGAACGCTTAAGGATAGAGCACAAAGCAGAGTCAGAAATCAGCTTCTTTCTCTTCCTCTCTCCCTAACGTTCTTGCTCCCTTTCTCTCTCGCTCTCGCTCTGTCTCTCTCTTTCCCTATCTACATCTTTATCGCGCTCTCTCTCTCTCTCTCTCTCTTACTTTCTTTCTCTCTCTATCTCTTTGTATTCTGTATTCCGACTGCAACATTTCGCATTTTGTATGTCTACTCCCCCCTCTCACAGCCCCTCGCCCCATTTGATTAACAGGCAAACAAGCGCGATTAACATGTCGCGTAGAAAATTATGGAAAATGACAGCGAAATTTATTAATTTTATTTCGCGTGCTCTCATATAATGCCGAGCACTTAGCGAACGTGCAGCCATTCGATTTGTGGCACGAGTCCGCGGGCCAGGATAACAGTCCCTTATATATCATAAAAATTGGCTGCACAGAGAGAGAGAGGAAGAGAGGGCGAGGGCGTGGGGGGAAATGATTAATAAATAAATTCATAGGCCGCGGCGGTTGCTGCTGCTGCTGCTGCTGCTGCTGCTTCTGCTGCTTTACTGTGGTCATCATCAATGCGTATTGGTGGGCGTGGCCGCATATGTGTTGCGGCATGTGGCATGTGAAATTATGCTGTCCATTTCCAATATGATATGATTGATGAACTTTTCTCTCTGTGCTTTTTTTTTCTACTCTTTGTGGGACGACGGGGCGATAGAACGATTCCGATATATTCATGTGCTACGTGCGCGGCTTCAACGCAAACCGATCAACTTTCATGTGCGTCGGGGGTGAGGGGGTGGCAGGGGGAGGCAGTGCTCCATCACTTTCAACAGTTTTTATTATTATGCATATTAAGCGCATGTCATGACATGTTGCCTCAGTCCGCCCCGCAGCGCCGCGCAACTTCTCTTTGGGCGCACATGACGTATGCGCAATATTAAGTATACGCCATAAAGGCCGCAGGGCTGTGCCTCAAATTAAACTGTATTACAGCGAAAAAAAAAAAAACAGGAAATGGGATGATGAAGAAGCAGACGCGGCAAGCAAAATGCGTGCAAAAATTGCGCCAAATGGCAACGCAATTGCGTGTGCCCAGCCCATCAGGGGCGTGGCATGGGGAGAGTGGGGGGGGGTCACGAGTAAATGCAACATCATAAATTTCGCA
Source organism: Drosophila littoralis (assembly GCA_018903485.1). Lineage (NCBI taxonomy): Eukaryota > Metazoa > Arthropoda > Insecta > Diptera > Drosophilidae > Drosophila > Drosophila littoralis. Next base: position 4,185,132 of record JAEIGF010000591.1, read on the forward strand.
GCAAGGCGCAAAATGATGCCCAAACCAAAATGCCCGTTGACACGTTAGCCACTCGAACAGGGGGGCTGGCGACTGGGGCAAGGGGCGTGGCTTGCATTTAAGCGTTATGCCAAAGATAAAGATAATGTTGCGGCTGGGAGTTGGGCGTTCTCCGCCGACTCAGCCCGCATCCAGTCAGGTCCATCAATCAATCAATTTGAAGCAGCTGCCACCGACAACTCCCCAGTCGAAGCTACCTGACCACAAATTATATATTTATAGACATATAACATACATACATATATATATATATATATATATATATATATACATAATATACCTTCTGCGTTTCCACAGGCTCAGTTAAATACGTTCGAGTGGAAAGACAGTAGCTTAAGTGGCATTCGGCGGATAAACCAAGTTAAGGCCGTGCTTGGCTAAAAGCCAGTTGTTGCTGCTTTAAATGTTGCTGAACATGCATTTAACAGCTGCTAAAAGCAGCTCGTTTGGAATGTTAATGTCTATGTTAGGCCTAACAGCGTTCTCTTGCTCAATTCATGCGCTTAACAGCTGCTTACAGTATTCTAACCATGTAACTAATAACATATTTTCACTCTGTTATGTGGCTATCAGTTCTGTTAAGCTAGTTTACATATTAAGCTTAAGCTTATATGTTAAGCTTGAGCACCGCTGCAAACGCTTAAGTCAGCAACTTTGTGTATTCTGTTAATGTTTACAGTTGCGAGCTCTGTTAATGTTCTTTTGATCTACTCAGCTCGTCTCGTTCCAATCAGTTTTGACAGCAGCCATATACTAATAGACAGTGGCTCGCATTCCTGTATTAAAACTTAACATATGTTAATGTATGCATGTTTTATGTAAAGCTCGCTGGTAATTGTAAACCATTTTTAAACACATACAAATAGCAATTTTTGTTTGCTATACAAGTTCGATTCCCAACAAATCGCTAACTTTAAATTGTACCAAAATATTAATACTGACACGAAACGTTGAATGAATTTCACTTTAGTTATGTTAACAGCATAATTATTTTATTCGTGCTCTGTTCATAGTGGCAGTAACAGTGTTCATTTTAACATACTTATGTTAAAAGTAAACAGCTAACAAACATTTGGATCTTACACAGTAGGCTTATCTTAATGTAGTTAGGCTCTGTTATCAGACATCAATCATGCACTAACAGCACCTAAATGTTAACATTCACAGTAACTGTTATGTGACTGTTAAGAGCATTTAACAGCAGCATTATTATGTTAATGCGGGTCACACTTGGTATTCAATTTGTGTACTTCATTTGGCATAGCCTTTCCTTCCATTTGGGCGCATATCTGTGGGCGTTGCCGGACCTCTGAAAGAGGAAAAACAATCAACACAATATTGTGCAACAAAGTGGTCGCTGGCCCCAGCTTCTGTGGCATTCCTCTAGGGACGTGTCCTTTGCGCCGACTGGCAACATAAATGGCAGCAATCAAAGTGGCGGGCCGCATCTTATGGCCGCACGAGCCGCTGGCGGCATCAACCTGAAACCTTGTCTGGACACAATTCCAATCAACTCGAGCCACGTAGCCGAGCTAAAAGCATAAAGGAAACTCGCAGCTCGCAGGTTGTCTAGACAAGCGCCAAATTAAATTCAAAGTTTGCCCGGCCAAGCAGGTTGTCACCTTATCAGCCCGCACCGAGCCCTGCAACCTCATCTTTATCATCATCATCATCAATATCATCATCATCAGAAGCTGATCCTTGCCTTCCTGCAATCGCTGGACGCTGCAAGAGGGCGCGAACTTGGCTTAAATGAAATTTGCGCAAAAATAAGTTTCAGTCCCAGCAAAAACCACCAAACTACAAATCCTATTAACCCACTGCAAACAACCTCCCCCCTCTGGCCTACTATTTGCGCCCACCCAACCCATCGATTACATTGTCCGAACCCCTAGCCTGATGCCTGAGTTTGTGTTCTGGGCTTGGGCTGAACAAAATCTTGGCGAAAGCGAAAGTTTTTTGTCGGCTGTTGCAGTATACCCTTTAAGCGTTTGCCCAATGAGCTATGCCAGACGTGTGCTGTGTATGTCTCAAAGTCTTCTGATAAGCCAAAGTAGGAGTCTATTTGCTAGCCTGGTAGACTTGGGCATACCCTTGACTTAAGCACATTTAAGGGAGTATATTTATTTATTACAGGGTATCTCTTCGAGGCTAACAGTTCTCTTTCCCTACGATGCATTTCCCAGACGTAGCATGTTTCAGTTTATTGCGCTTCGATTACGCTGCCAGCGTTGCCAGAGAGTAAATTGAAAAGGGTCGTGTTGCGATGGCAACTCTGGCAGCGGGCAACTCTGGCAGCTGGCAGCTGGCAGCTGGCAACACAAGAAATTGAATATTTGATTAGAAGCAGGCCAGATAAACAATTCCCGGACAACGAGCTGCCACCAGAAGTTGCCACCAGAAGTGGCAACCAGTTGGAAACAAGTTGTCAAAACACGGCCAACGGTTATTGTTGGCTGAAAGAAGCAAGTAAGGGCCGGGCGTGGGCGGGGCAATGATTGGTGCAACATGATGTGGCAATGATTGGAATTGCAAAAGTGCAGCAGCACTAGCTGGAGCCAAGGCTGAGCTGGAGATGCTCACGAAGCACTTTGACAACTTGCTTAGCTGTCTGATTGGCAGACGACGTAGTTGCCACACTCTCAAACAGACAGAGAAGGAGGGGGAGAGCGAGAGGGAGACGGAGAGGGAGAGGGAGGAACTTTTGTGGTTTTCAAATTTCCGGCATGGAAATTCAAGCGGGTTTTACCCCTTTTGTGCCGTGTCCTGGCCTGAATTTTAGCTTACCTTCAAGTGAATGGTGAATGCTTTCATTGCGACATGATAGCCAGAAATCTATTTCGGTCCGAGCCCGGAGCACTTTTAACGATGCGCAAATTTCATTTATAATTCGCAACTGGTTTAAACGTTTGCTTTGTCAAATTCTTTGTGCATGTTTCAAAAGTATTTGCGCCACATTTTAATGACAACAGATGCCTTGAAAGTTGCATGAATATATATTACATACATATGTATGTATATACATATATAGATAGTTGTTGTCTCTTAAGTAATGCTTCTTCTTTCCGCTCATTAGTTCAAACATATCGAATGCCAGCAATTTGAGCTGCCAATTGACTCGATTGTTTTACAATCATTTCGCGTGTTATGAATTTTGAATGCCCCTACCCCCCCGCCCCGCCCCTTCCCCTTCAATATATACATATATCGCATTACAAGCTGGTCAAGCGAAACTCGTGATGGGGCACGGGGGACGGGCAGAGAGAGAGGGAGAGAGGGAGAGAGACAGAGCAAATGTAACATGAAACACTTAAAGCAAATAGGCTTTTAGCTTACAGTTATTTTTTGCTCTTATTTATTTATTTATACCCCTGCACATATATATGTACATACATATATGTATATGTGCATACATATATGTATGTGTGTGTACATACATATATATGTATGTATATGTATTTATTTATCAGCTTCGAGTTACGCTTGGGCTAACGAGCTTTGCAGTTTTCGGGTGCTTTATAAAAAGCAATAACCATATTCTACGCATTGTTAAATATTTATGTTGGCCAGCCGTAAAAAAAGAGTATTAAAACAAAGCAAACATAACCAAAAAAAACAACAACAATAACAACAACAACAACAAAATAGGGCAAATGCGGAAAATTGTGAAAAGAAATTCGCTTCATTTGGCAACAAATTGTTGTGACGGCTTCGGTCAATGGGAAATTTCATTGTTCCTGTTGTTGTTGTTTCTGTTGTTGTTGTTGTTCTTGTTGTTGTTGTTGTTGTTGTTCGCGTACATTTTTTGACGGTTCAACAACTTTTGACACACACAGCGCGGGGGGGTGGGGGGGCGGCTGGAGCGAGGGGTAGAGAGCACAAAAGAAAGACACTTAAAAAGCAATTGGCAATTGGCGATTGGCATACGACAAAAGCATAAAAACAGAAACAAAAAGTACCCAAAGGCAACAACAACAGATGCGATGCCAAATGCAAATAAAATACCAAAACAGAAAAAACAACAAAAAGGCACGAAAAAAAAAGCCCAAAATAGAAACCAAAACCAAAGCAATTAAATTTGTTCAAATCGATTTAAGCTGACAATAGACGGCGGCAGCGGCAGCGGCAGCGGCAGCGGCAGCAGACCTATGCAAAGGCTAAGCGCTCTCCGACGAAGGGAGAGTAGAGGGGGGGGGCTGCCCATGGGGCGTGTGGGCGTGACACTCTATATAGCAATTACAACCGCAAATGGCAATAAAATGACAGAGTAAAATGTAACAACCGTTACACTGAATTGCCTGAAATGCAGAGTGGAGCGAGAGAGCGAGAGGGGGAGAGGGGAAGAGGGGAAGAGAGGGAGAGAGGGAGAGAGCAAAGCAGCAAGGCGGCTACTGTGGGCGTGTTCTAAGAGCACATGGCAAGCGGATCGACTGGAGCGACTGGTCGCTAGAGGGCGCCACAAACAATATACAAATTGGGACATTAGCAGACTGTGGCAACCCCCAAAAATCGTTATCGCAAATTGTCGCCACAATTAAGAGGGGCAGGCTGCAAAGAAAGGTGTCAACCGTGCGGGGATCGGAGGCGGGGGCGAGGTAACGATATAAACTGTGCACAGGATAAACAGCAGCGGGTGCGTGCGAGAGACGGGGGCGTGGTCGTAAGGTGCCCTTAATGTGCCGCCAGTGTTGCCGGATAGTATTTAAAGCCATTTAATAAGCAGGCTAAGCGAAAAGGCACTCGAATTAAGTAAATATTTAAAGATAAGCTGCGAGATCGGCCTGCCCCTGCCCCTGCCCCAGCCCCTGTCCCCCCTGCTCTATCTATCGAACACTCTTTGAGTGCTTTGAGATATCATTTGATTGTTTTTATTACACTCTGTGGGCTTGATGGCGGGTGGGGGGGAGGAATGCAAGAGCTCTAACAAACGGGTTAAAGGCAAAAGGGAGATAGCTGAAAAATTTAAAGGGAAAATGCGAAAACCCATTGAGCAAATATTTAACAAAGCGCAAAATTGCAGCATTTTTCTTTTATTTGCATATTTAATTTGTTTTGAGGTTTTTTGCGCTTGCTCTTGCAACCCCCACTCGCCCCCCCCGCTCCGCCAATCCGCCGTTCAACCGAAAAAAGCGCTGAAACAGCTACAACAACAAAAACAACAAAAACAACAACAACCCTGAAAACTGACAGGAAAAACGATTGAAAACTCTGCAAAAAAAAAAAAAAGAATACACGTCTGCCAAATGCTCTATCCTTATGCTCTACCCTTTTACTATATGACCCCATCTGAAAACTCATCCATATCCATATCCATATCCTACTTATATCATATCATGACTTGTGCTCAGATGAGTTCCTAAAAGATTGAAAATAGTTGAAAAACTTCTAGAAAGTATCGCAAATATCTCTCTAAATCTATTGCATTTTAAAAAACGGCGGAAACTTCTCACGTTCAGAACGTTATAATAATATGATTCATAATATGATTCATATATGATTCATAATATGATTCATAATATGATTCATAATATGATTCAATTATTCTCATGTTTGGACTATCCACTAATACTCAACTTTCATCCAATTCAGCTCATATTATAATCATATGACTCATATATGATTTATATATGATTCATAATATGATTCATAATATGGTTCAATTATTCTTATGTTTGGAATATAAATAATACTCAACTTTGATCCAATTGAGCTCACATAATAATATGATTCATATTATGATTCATATTATGATTCATATATGATTCAATCAAAATTCACACGAACCAGTTCATGTGCAACTGCATAAAACTAGTTTATGAACCGAACTTTAGGGCAAGGCATTCGAACTATGAACCAAACCAACAAAATTAGACTTTGTTGTGCGCGCTTTAAAACAAAACCCGAAAATAACAAAAATCAAAAATAGAAGGGCAAAGAGAAAAGCACGTGGCAAAGCTCCGAAATGTTGGCCAGTGGAACCGCAAGTTGCATTTGTTTGCAGCGTTTACCAACACTGCTTTGCGCACTGCTGCAGCTGCAGGTCTGCAATTGTTATTAATAAATAATTCATAAACAATTTGTTTGCAGTTTTCATATTGTTTGCAAATTTGAGCTGTTTAATTAAGGCCAGAACAAAACAAAATGAAAGTAGAAGGCAGAAGAAGAAGAAGAAGAAGCAGCTGAAGTGGGTCGACGGTTCGCAGATTGTTCGTGCCATGTTCACACTTTGACCCCAAAGAGGAACATGGGACAGAGGGTGGGCTGGGGAAGGGGGAGGGGTAGGGGGAGCGCACACAAAAGGCGGCCGCCCACTCAATTTGAAGGTTAAACTTCGCAATGCTCTGTGCCGCCCAGCAGGTGGGCGTGGCCCGGGGACAGTCAGGCACCGCAAAGTGTCACACTTTAACGGCATTTTCATTAATCAAGTCGCAACACGCTGACCCCCCGTTCTCCCGTCCCCCGTCCCCCCTGCCGCGTTTCCCATTCCCTTCCACAAAACCAAACAGAAGCGAACTTTCATCCTTTGTCTTTCCACTTTGCTTGGAACCTGCGGTCTTTTGTTCTCTTTCTTGCCCTTTACTTTCTCCCCCTCCTTCGCCTTCTCCTGCTCCGTCTTCTTATTCTGCTTGTCGTGGCTGTTGATTTTTTTTTGTCGTTCCGCGGTTTTGCTTTGCCTCTGCTTGTCTCTGCATCTGTCTCTGTCGCACGCTGAACATCATTTACTGCTCCGCATGTGACATTAATTGAATAACGTAATGAATAGCGTAATGAAGCACGTAAACTGCCTTAATGACAATTGTCACAATTAATCAAGTGTAAAAGGTGCGAGGTAAACTCTGGGAATGACTTTAATTATGCACGCAATGCATGTGACGTAATACGATTCGCGACGTAATGTAATTCAGACTGGTTGCGCATATGACGTAACGGCAGAAGACGTGCATATTTTATATTTGCGTTTTGTTGTGCTTTATTAAGCAACAATACGTGTAACGAAAGTGGGTAGCGTATTGATAAGAACCTGTTACGTAACATCTGGTTTAACGTAACGTAAGCGTAAACAAGTTTGACTTAATTTGTTGAAAGTATCTGCACGTGACTACGCTACGCTAGCAGGAGGTTTGGGTGGATAATATTTAGCACACCTTGATGCGCACTTAACATTTGTAATATGCGAGAAGCTAGTCAAACAAGCATTTTAAGGGGCTAAAGTAATAGCACACAATACGTAAGAGCTTAAAAAATCATTTGCACGTATCACGCACAATTACGTTAACCGAGTTGCCAATGTGAGTGCGTTACGTTAGCGCGCAATTTGCGCAACAAGAGCTTTAATTACTCTGAAAAACTCGCGTTGACAGCCCAATAAATTGCAACGTAAGCGCACGACGTAACGCGGCGACCTCATTACGTAGTTGTGCAGAAATTAATTGCGCGTTTGTAACTCGCCCTCGCTGCCATTTCCTTTGTGAATGATTTGTTACTGTTGTCAGCGCCAAGCTGAGAGCCTTTCTTCTCATTTTTGTTGTTGTTTGTTCCCTTTTTGTTTTTTGCTGGTCGCGTTGTCGCTTTTTTAATTGTGCAGGTGTTACCGTTAAAGCAGCCGCCGCGACCTTTACGCACATTTAATCTACATCTTTATAGCATGTAAATATCTACCCCTCACACTCACTCTCTCCCGCTCTCTCTCTCTCTCGCTCTCTGTCTCTCTCCCACTCTGTTAAGCAACCTTCACTAATCCGCACACACTTTTTGCTTTTATTGCGCATTTCTTTTCAGCTGGCAACTGCACTGCTAATTGCGAGTTTGGAGCCGCCAACCCATAACAAAAACAACGACAACAACAATAGGCAGGAGCAGGCGGAGCAGAAGGCAACAAAAATAACAGCATATTAAAAAAAGGAAGAAGGTGCGCCTTAATTAATCACAGTCTTGTCTGTCACGAGCAGCAACAAGAAGAACGCAAAGCAGAGCTTAAAATCAAATTAAGAGAGTCGCCGAAGAGCGCGCGCGCACGCAGCGCCCTCTAGCGGCAAACAGCAGCAAACGTATCAGACGATAAGCTAAGGAGATCCGAGTATAAGACGTTGCAGCATAACAGTATAAGAGCTAGCAGGCATTCTCTTAACATGGCAGCTGTAATGTTAAAGCGGACTATGTTACGGCTGCTGTTAACGAGCCTCGTGCTGCTGGCGATGCTGGCGCAGGAGTCGCTCGGCCACCGGGATTGGATGCAGAACTGCAGCAATTGCCATTGCCATTGGAATTCGGGCAAGAAGAGCGCCGACTGCAAGGGCAAAAAGCTGACCAAAATACCGCTAGAGATGAGCAACGAGATGCAGGTGGTCGATTTCTCCCAGAACCAAATACCCGAACTACGCCGCGACGAGTTCCAGGTGGCGGGCCTGCAGAATCTGCACAAGATCTACCTGCGCAACTGCACCATCCAAGAGGTCAATCGGGACGCCTTCAAGGGCCTGGCCATACTCATCGAACTGGACATGTCCAGCAACCGGATCAGCCAGCTGCATCCGAACACGTTCGAGGGCCTCGAGAAGCTGCGCAACGTGATCATCAACAACAACGAGATCGAGATACTGGAGAGCCGGCTGTTCATCAATCTGCCGTTCCTCTCGCGCGTCGAGTTCAACAACAATCGCCTCAAACAGGTCCAGCTGAACGTCTTCGGCGGACCGCTGACCGCCATTTCGCTGGAGCAGAACCAGCTGACGCATCTGCACAAGGAGACGTTCGACAACCTGCCCAAGCTGACGTATCTGTCGCTGCAGGGCAACGCCTGGAACTGCAGCTGCGAGCTGCAGGAGTTCCGGGACTTCGCCATGGCCAAACGCTTGTACACGCCGCCCACCGACTGCCGTGAGCCGGCCCAGCTGCGCGGCAAGCTGTGGAGCGAGGTGCCCTCCGAGAACTTCGCCTGTCGTCCGCGCATTCTCGGCTCGGTGCGCTCCTTCGTCGAGGCCAATCACGACAACATTACGCTACCCTGTCGCATTGTCGGCACCCCCCGACCCAATGTCACCTGGATCTACAATAAGCGCCAGCTGAATCCTGGTCCCAACGATCATCACATACGCATTCTCAACTCCGTCGAGCAGCAGCATCAGCCGGCAGCGTCCGGCCAGGTGATGACCTCGGAGCTGCGCATCTACGGGGTCCGCAACTCGGACAAGGGCGCCTACATCTGTGTCGCGGACAATCGCGGTGGCAAGGCGGAGGCCGAGTTCCAGCTCCTGGTCAATGGGGACTACATGGGCGCCTCAGCCGCCTCCGACGGCCTGGGCGGGCTGGGCATAAGCGGTGCTATCGGCGCCTCGACCAGCGATCCGCAGACGAGCATATTCCTTGTGATTTGCGTGATTGTAACCACATTTCTGGTGCTGCTCATCTTCCTGGTGCTGACGCTCTTCTGGTACTGCCGCCGCGTCAAGACCTACCAGAAGGACAACACCATGATGAGCGGCGATGGGCTGATCTCCTGCAAGCTGGACAAGACCCACAACAGCTCCATGCTGGAGGGCTCCGTCATTATGGAGATGCAGAAGAGCCTGCTCAACGAGGTGAATCCCGTCGAGAAGCCGCCCCGTCGCACCGACATCGAGAGCGTCGACGGCGGCGACGATGGCCACGAGATCAAGAAGACCCTGTTGGATGAGACTGCCTACGGTAAGTGAAAGAAGCTTCGGATTAGATAAGTCATTGCGGGCAAAGGAATAGGAATGGAAATGGAAATGGAAGAGCAGGGTGGTAGAGTAGGTGTCCTCCAACTGTAGCTCATATTTAAAAAGATAAGTTGAGATAAATGGAAGTGAAAAGAAGTGAAAGAAACTTGAGATAAGATCAGTTATTGAACGAAAGGAGTAGATAATTCCTATGTTACGCATCAGACTAATACGTAGAGCAAAGACGGAAGGAACGAAAGAATCTTGAGATTAGATAAGTTATTTAGGAAATGGTTAAGGAATTTCGTTGCATCTCATATAAAAAATGTGCGAAAGAAGAGAAAAGCTGACCCCGATAGAAAAGACTTTGCTCCAACTAAAGCTCACAGCAAGAGAGAAAAGTTAAGTTAGCTGAAAGCGAAAAGAACTTGAGATAAGTTATTGGAGAAAAGGAATAGCTAAGTTCTATGTAACGCATCAGAGAATATCATAGGAGGGGAATACCCTTTGCCAATTTAAAATCGATTTTCGTATTTCTCTCGCAGATTTAGTCAAGTTATTTATCAAGCAGTGAGAATCAAAGAGTGCGAGATAGAGATAGTGAGAGATAGAGAGGGGGGGAAAGACAGATAAAGAGAAATATAGAGAGAAAGTGTCCATTAAATTGAAAATGGCGGCGCGGCGCTTCGGCTTCAGCTTGGCCATTCACAATAGTTGTTGTATGCTCAGCTGTGTGTGTGTGTGTGTGTGTGCTTCTGTGTGTGTTTGTGTGTGTGTGTGTGTGTTTGTGGAAATTGCACATTTGATCTATTTGTCGAATATTTCCAGTTGAGTGCAGCAGCAGTTCGACAATTTAGCTTCGCATTTTTTGCAGCAACATCAATGCCAATACACACACACCCGCACACACACACACGCCGACAGACACGCACACACACAACTAGATTTGTATAGACAGACATTGAGATACATTTGTATCTATTACTTCCGCTGCATTTGGCAACATTGGCCGCCAGCTCTGGTAAACACAAAAGCAAACACACAGCCGAACAACCCAAAACAACCCAAAACAAGCAACAACAACAACAACAACAACAACAACAACAACAACAACAACAACAACATGGACAACAATTTGGCGGATGTTTGCTTTAATTTTGCAATTGCCAATTGAATTGCAATGACAATTGAAAAGCCAATTGAATGCAATTGATGCACTCGCTGCGGTTGCTGTTGTTGTTGTTGCAGTTGTTGTTGCTGTTGATGTTGTTGTTGTTGTTGTTGCTGTTGTTGTTGTTGTTGCTCAGATTTGGCCAAAAACAGTCACAAGAGGCATGTGCCAAAAAGTCGCACAGGAGCCAACCGCAATCGATGCGGATTTATCAAAAAATGAAAACAGCATGAAAAATGTGCTGCCAAAGTAAGGTATAAATTCAGGGCATGCGCTCAAATTAAACATAATTTGGATGAAGATGACAATCGAGCAGCTAGCCAAGTTAATTGTGAGCCTTTCACTAATAACCAGAGCTGAGAAATTGTTTATTTGTATCAGTTCATAAATATGTGAAGAAGTAGTGAAAATGTAAGGGAGGAAATCAGGCACTCAACTAAAAGTAAAGCAAAGCTGTGTAAGATTGAGTAAGGGTATTCCCTACAGTTACTTTGCTAAACGTCAGTTAAAGTTGGGATGAAGTAAGGCAATCATTCAGGGCCCAGTAGGGGTATTCCGTTTTTGAACCTTACTTACAAATTAATGAAAGAAATCAGACTCCTAATTGAAGTTGGATGAAGTAATGAAAGTGCAAGAAATTAATTCGGGATATAATTTAGTAAAATCGACAAAAGCGTGAAAAATATATTTAAAAAGTAAGGGTATTCCGTTTGGGAACTATATAGGAAAGCACAAATTTCTGTGAATAGTTTAGTAAAATAGACAGAAGCGTGAAAAATATAGTGAAAAGTAAGCGAATAATTCAGGGCCTCTATAAGAATGTAACCACGATTTTGCACTGCACACGAAAAATTTAATTTAATTTTAGCTTTTTCTGGCGTAGTAAAAAGTATGGGTATTCCGTTAAAAAGGCGTTACGAAAAGTATGATAAAGTTGTGAAGGAAGCTTTTCAGGGCCTATTATTAAATGAAACTATATTTTTGATATAATATTTAGGCAATTTCATTTATTTATTTTAGGCTAGTGAAAGGTAAGGGTATTCCCTTTATGAACTTTAAAAGAAAAGAAAAATATCTGTCAATAGTTCAGTAAAACAAGCAAAAACGTGAAAAATGTTAGGAAAATGTAAGGGAGTAATTCAGGGAGTATATAAAAACAGCTCAACATTTCTGATTTGACAATTTTATTGAACATTTTTGGATAGGCTAGTGTAAAAGCAAGGGTATTCCCTTCGGCAACTTTACCTAAAGAGTAATAAAAGAAATGAGGTACTTTACTAAAGGTCCGATAAGGCTGTGCAAAAGTAAGAGATTTATGCTGTGAATAGTTCACTAAAAGCGTGAAAAATGTAGTGAAAAGTAAGGGAATAATTCAGACACAATACCAAAGATTAACTCCATAAGTATTATGATACACGAGATTCTAAATTAAAAAATGTATTGATGACAATTACAATTAAGACGTCAGTGAAGTTGACTCAAATAACTTGTTAGTTAAGCTATAACCGAAAAGTAGGGGTATTCCGTTCACTAACCCAATGAAAACTCAGCTGGAGTCGTGCAAGGGGAAAGGCTAATGATTCGGGGCTTATGAATTGAAAGAACACATGAAATACACGCTCATGGGCTAATTACATACAAACAAATTTCCTAGCATTTAGCTGAATATAAAAATTGAGAAATTTTTATTTTCAGAATTGAATCATATTTAGATGCCAAAACAAAATAGAGAACACAGCAAAAACCAAAAGGTATATACCGCATGAAAATTGACAAAAACAACAACAACAACAACAACAGCAAAATTATTTAGTTTCGGGCTAGAAAAAATCAAAAGAAGACGAAGAAGAAGAGACTCTAAAGAACAATTTAGATTTGATTTTTAGAGTTTTATTTATTTATTTTGTAGAAAAACATCTTATCAGTTAATGTCTTAAAGGAGTCTAGAGTCTCGATTCGACGTTGGGTTTATTTTAGAGCAAATTTTTGAATATTTGAACTAAGAGAAACGCGTTTTTTTTTTTTCGGTGTACAGTGTTCACTCGTCAACGCGAACTTTTAGAAATGGGAGCTCTCTTTTCATCTAGATTTAAGTTAATTCTTTCCGCAGTCCTTTTACTCATTTTGTGTGTGTTTTGAAGCATTTTCGAATATCATATATTATATTATCTTATACTTTATTATATTTATATTATATTATTTTTGTCGGTTAGGAAAATGATAGAGGGTATTCCCCATTTTTTATATTTACACTTAATGTAAATATTAGGTTAAATATTTAATTTGAAATTTGGCATAAATGTGACGCAACAGAAAGTAGAAATCGCAAGCCAGATTCGAACCAGCGACTTTTTCTTTAGCCGTTATTCCATGTTGAGAGAATGGAGAGAAATGTTAAAGAAGTAAATGAGAATGTAAATGATTCAAATTTGAGAGTTGGGAATAGGCTGTGGGAAAATCAGAAACAGAAATAGAAGATTAAAAGTTAAGAGAAAATGCAATCTAGTTATATTGGAAAAGCTTGGAAAATTTGATCAGTCAATAGATATATATTTTGTAGTCTATATGAAATTTCGCTTGCTCCAACTAATTATTATTACTTTTCTTCTGCCCAACCCCCCTCTCTCCCCCTCTCTCTCTCTCTCTCTCTCTCTCTATCCGCCCCTCTCAGCCAATCACACGCGAGACGATGAGACGCACTCTGTGGCCCTGTCGGATACAACAACCACGCCCCGTTCCCGTCACACCTATGTGGATGATACGTACGGGAATAGCCTGCCGCCGGATTTGTTAGCGTTTCCCGCCCGCGTGCCGCCCACCTCGCCCTCGATGCAGTCCTCGCAGTCGAACATACCCGATCAGGTCATCTACGGCATACGCTCCCCGCCGCCGCTCACCAGCCCCGTCTACGCGCACATGACGCCTCACGGCATCTACGGCACCACAACGATTGCGACGGCCACCCACAACGGCTTCATGACCCTGCAGCATCCCAAGTCCCGCAACCTGGCGCTCATTGCCACCGCGAACAGTCGCCACCAGCAGCAGCAACAGCAGCAATTGGCCGCCGCCTTGCAGCAACAGCAGCAACAGCAGCAGCAGGGGCTGGGATCGTCGTCGTCGTCGGCCTCGCCGTTTCTGCCCGCGCCCGTCGTCTACTCGCCGGCCACGGCCGTGGTCATGAAGCAGGGCTATATGACGATTCCGCGCAAGCCGCGCGTGCCCAGCTGGGCGCCGAGCACCTCGAATGCGGCCGCCGCTGCCCATCAGCTCGGCGAATTCCAATCGCCCACATCGCCCAATCCCAGCGAGACGGGCACCGCGACCACCGTCGAGCTGCAGGCGGAGCCTGTCTACGATAACTTGGGGCTGCGCACCACGGCGGGCGGCAATTCGACCCTCAATCTGCACAAGGCACAGAGCGCACAGGGTGCACTCGCTGCACAGGGTGGTCAGCAGTACAGCATGCGAGATCGCCCGCTGCCAGCCACGCCCAGTCTCACATCGGTGGCATCGGCATCGGCATCGGCCAATGCCAGCAAAATCTACGAGCCCATACACGAGCTCATCCAGCAGCAGCAGGCCATGCAGGCCCAACAGCAGGCCCAGCAACAGCAGGCCCAGCAGCAGCAGCAGCAACATTTGTACAACTCGGAGACGGAGCCGCTTTACGGCGGCAGGCTGCACGGGATTACGATATTGCCCGGCTCGAGCATTAGCGGCGCCGGCCTTGGCTCGCCGCTGGGCGCGGCTGGCCTGCCCTCGCCAACGCCCATGCCGGGCGGGGAGTCGCCGAAAATGGCCAAGATACCGCCAAGGCCGCCGCCGAAGCCCAAAAAGAAAATGTCCGTAACGGCAACGCGCAGCGGCCAGGGCAGCACAAGCCAGCTGTTCGACGACGAGGGCGAGGATGGCACCGAGGTTTAGTTTACCAAATATGCGCAGAACCCCCCACTCAAAATGCAATTGCAAATTAATTCAAATTGCCTTTTTAGCAGCAACAGCAGCAACAGCAGCAGCAGCAGCAGAACATGAAGATGAAGTTGAAAAGCAGGTTGATAAAGAAGATGAGGAGCATGAGCAAACAGTAGCAGCAGCAAGGGGTAAAGCAGATGATAAAGAGAAGCATTAACAGCAACGACAACAACAATAACAGTAACAGTAACAGTAACAGTAACAGCAACACACAACAGAGAACAGTTAACAGCTGTCTGCTAACAGCATGCAAGCATGTTAAGTCAACGTACAACAGCAAACGCTGTTAATTACAGAGCAGCGCAAATAAACATAAGCAAATGTTAACTAAATGCTGCTGTTGTGCTATAAACCAACAAATGTTCCACCAACAAATGTTAGGACAGTGCATGCAAATCTCTTAACTAAATGTTAAACACAGCAGCAGCTGGCAAAAACAGTACACATCACAAATGGCAAGGACAGCATACGCTGTTAACTAAATACTGCTTATGTTAATTAACATAATCAAGCAAATGTTGAGTCTATGCATTTGACATTCGCTGTTAACTGAATGTAAAACAACAGCAACAGTTTACATAAACAATGACAGCACTTCTGGCAAAGGCAGATTACGCTGTTAACTAAATGCTGCTTTTGTTATTTAACATAAAACAACAAATGTTAAGACAATGCATACACATTTGACATTCGCTGTTAACCAAATGTACACTAACAGCAACAGCAGCCAGTTAACAGTGGCAGCTGCTCAGCCTCAATCTTCAAAATGCTCTCTCACTCTCGCGCTCTCCCTCTCGCTCTCTCCTGTCACTGTCTCTGTCTCTCGCCCGCGCAATTCGCGTGACTTGTGTGCCAAACCGACTGATGTAGAATTTAGAATTAAAACGAAGAACGATACGAAATGAAAACTGAAACAGAAAGAGAAACAGAAACAGAAACAGAAACAGAAATAGAAACAAAAGCAAAAGCAACAGAAAAATCAAACAAGACGAACATGTGACACGCATGCAGCAGGCGCTGCTGTTAAGCCGCACAGGGTGACCCAGGCGAAAAGAAAACGTAGCAAAAAGGACAGTACGCAGGCAGCTAAATTCAAAACATTTGCAGCGGCAAGCAAAAAATTAAAATAAAACGAGAAAACAAAAAGAAAAAGTAAACATTTAAAGCCCACATAAGTACATATTAGCACAAGAGTATGTAAAAATCCCATTTTAATAATAAATCAACATATGCTACTCCCTTCTTCTATATATACACACATATATATACATTTTTTTTGCATAGGCTAGTTAGTTTGGTACAAAAATGCATAAATTACATTTAAAAACAAAAACATTTATTTACAGCTAAGCGAATCTATGTGTAAAGATTATATTTAAAAAAAAAAAAAAAGAAAGGAAAAGAAAAACTTTTAAATTCAAAACAAGTTTATCCAAAAGACGCAAGAAATATATTAAAAAAAAAAAAAAAAAGTATAAGAAAAAGCAAAAGAAAACCAAGAAAAATTCAATTTACATAATGTTAGAAATTTTATAAAATTGTAAATTATTAAAGCATAACCCACACATAAATCTAACTAAACAAATATATAGAATATATATATATATAAATATATATATATATATATGGCGAGTAATTACTTAGGCATACAAGGAAAATCCCAATAATATATAGCATAAATATATATATACACATGCATA
This sequence comes from Drosophila littoralis, assembly GCA_018903485.1. Lineage (NCBI taxonomy): Eukaryota > Metazoa > Arthropoda > Insecta > Diptera > Drosophilidae > Drosophila > Drosophila littoralis. Next base: position 4,201,697 of record JAEIGF010000591.1, read on the forward strand.
TATATATTTATTTTTTTTGAGATTTTTTTTTTTAAATAAAATGAAATGAAATTCGAGCATAAAATAATGTTTAATAAGTACGAGCACTCGTATCATGTCTAGCGCCTAAGTGTATTAGTCTTAAATGCCCCATGTAATCTATGTAATGTACTATTTTGCATTCGCAACTAAAAAAACAAGCAAAAAAACGAAAAAAACGAACTTGAAAAAATTTAAAAAAAAAAAAAACAAAAAAGCCCCCAGAATGATGTAATAGAGATTTACATAGATCTAACGTATATGTGTGTTAAGCAAGAGAATATTAAATGCTAGCTCTTAAATGCACACACATACATTTATGCCTAAATACATGAGTGTGCGTGCATAAATATGTGTGTGCATATATATACTAAATAAATTTACATTAATCTACAACAATTACAGTTACCACTAATTACAACAATTTAAATGTTAAAAACCAAGATCATAAAGTAAAGAAAATATGTATATGTATGTCTAGGCACTAGCTCTGTACATGTTAACACTTACACAACACTACACAGCACATGCTACTAGTGCTGTACAACTGCAACAAACAGCGAAAAAACAAAACAAAACAAAACAAAATGAAACAAAAAACATTTCAATATATGAGCAAAACAATGTTTAAGCAATTAATTCATAAATTGTCAAATGAGAAAAAACGTATTTAAACGTATTTAAAAAGAAAAAAAAACAAATGAAAAATATAGTTAATATGCAACTAGCTAAACGTAGTTACAGGTACAGTTGCCACACACACACACACACACACACACACCCACATACAATTACACTAAGTTGGCACGAAACACCCTGTGCTTGTTTTGTCCCAACAATAACAACAACAACAGCAAATTCCTCTGCTAAACGCGATATGAGCTTAACAGACACAGACACACACACACACACTTATTTTAACAGCAACTTAACAGTAACTTAACATTTTTCTTTAAATTCGATTTTGCATTTCACTTTTTTTTTTAGTTAGTTTTAAGCCCCGACACCAGAGACACATTTCAGTTAAGGCTCAGCAAAGCCTTTCGATATATATTTTTAAACAGTTTCATTTTATTTGTATTTAGTATAAATATATTGTATAAAAGCCAGGCACTAAGTAGTCTAACTGACCAAGTTAAACATTTACTAAATTAGTGCATTTACAAAATTTTATTTTTTTTTTTTCGGTGGCCACAAACTTGCCGCAACCGCGCCCCCGCCCTTCACGGCCAAAAAGATATATACATATATATATCCATCTATATATGCATACAAAAATGTAAACAAAAAAAAGTTGTTTCGCATCAGCAAAAAGTATTAAATATTTTATATACATTTTTTTTTTTTCTTATAATTATACATTTATACATATATTTTTTTTAATTTAAATAATTTTTACACATCAACTAATTTTTGTTGTTGTGAAATTCGTTTGCATTTTGCACACAGAATCGAAAGAAGGATCTCGAAAAATGCTAAAAACACAAAAGAAAATACTATATTCACATTTATTCCGCGGCGTGAATAAATGTGCTTTGCTTAAATCCCCCCTAAAATTAGCACAGAAATCAAAAACAACAACAACAACAAAACAACAAGAAAAACAAAAACAAAAACATAAACGAAATAAAACAACAATTAGTTTTAACACAATTTTAACTAAATGTAATCTGTCATCAATTACGATCGATTATTAAGCTAAACAAAAGTTTCTTATAAATAAGTTAAATATGATTTTGCATTGTTTTCCTAACACGTAAAATATTAAAATAAAATATACATATAAATAAAAAGACGAATTCAAACAAAAAAACTACAAATCTGTGCAGATATGCACAAAATGAGTATGCTTTTCTTTAACACACGCCCCCAGCAACAGTCCCGCCCCCTCGATGGTTTCTAGTTGACTAGCATATCCTTGGTTATACCATGCCATCGATATAGTCCTTGGGAACCTAAAGGATCAGATTCCTGCTAAATGTGCACTGAAATGGTCCAAAAACATGTATGATTTTGCTTTCAGGAGCCCTTGAACATTAGCTGCAGCTGCAGCTGTTGTTTAACAGCCGGCTTACAGCACTCTTTTTACATGCACTGCTACTTAACAGTACTCATTTTAATTGAGTTGCATTTTTGCCCCTGAATGCTATGCAATACAAATTTTAACTCGAAGAACTCGTCGACCTTCTGTGCATTTCTGTTCGCCTGGTATTTGAGTGGAATTTTAGTGCAAATTTGGCACCCAGCCGGCGACGAGGGCGCCCCTTTTGGGTATGCAATGAATTTTTTCGACAGCTAAAAATATTTGCTGTCGACCTTCTGTGCATTTCTGTTCGCCTGGTATTTTGGCAGATTTTAAGAAAAATCTCGGCAGCTAGCGATTGCCAAACAAACGCCCCCGCGGGTATGCAATAGGTTTCTAACAGCCGATGATTTTTGAATTTTTCAATAAAAGAACAGGTATTTCGTGTTTTATTTAAAAAAAATTGATTTATTTATGTTCAAATTTACAAAATTGTTGTTTTTTAAGCTAATTTTCTTAATAATTTCTCTTAAAATAATACAAATCGAGCATAAATGACAATTGTTACTTAAAATAACTGTATCTGGCTTAATTGAAGTCCGATCCTGGAAAAATCGGCTTTGTCACGCATGAAGGTCCTTAGAGCTCACCGCAGTCCTTAATTTGCGAGTCTGAAAAGATAAAAACACATTTAAATTAAAGAAGGCAAACAATATATGAAGGCATTTTATGTAAAGAAAAAAGGACATAACTCGGCCAGGTCCTTGCAGATTTTCAAAGGACATGGCGCGTTGGGATCGTACAGACCCCCTGCATCGATCTGCATCATAAAAATATGGGGTCATCTAAGAATCATATGACTCGAAATTGGACTTGTAAAATTTCTGTCGCGGAGCGCACGGAAATGGCCCGAAAAACACAAATCCTTAAATATCTACAAAACGACAAGGACGATCCTAATGAAATTTGGCCAGGTGGTAGTCCTGGTCAGCACAATTATTTTGACATATGACTCGCCAGGATACGCAAGGATATGCTCGAGCTATGGCTTATTTTCTTTGCACAAAATCGTCCTTAAAACTTTTTTGTCTGAAGGACTTTCGTCCTTTGGGCTGTATATTCTTCAATGGGAAGGTGAGGACTATCTACTGGCCAAAGGACATTCCGATAGTCCTTCAAATGGCAAAGTTAGCCCGGAATTTTTCGATTTTCGCCAATTTTGCGACCAACCCCCTAGGAAAAATTTCGACGAAATTTTTTGTCGAATCCTGGAAACCCTTGAATGCCAATCGATAGTTCTGCTCGCCGCGAGTTCAAAAATGCAAATCCTTCCGATATCCTTAAGGATTTGACCGAGTTATGGCTAATTAAAAAATGTCCTTTTTAGAAAATTAGCCATATTTTGGAAACGGCAAGGACGATTTTGAGGTCCTTTGGACAGTTCATGGTCCTTGTTCATATGATATGTTTGACACAGGATTTGTCAGGATCCGCAAGGATACGGCCGAGTTATGGCATTGTTCATTTACGAAAGAATTGTACTCATTTCTTGGTTGTCTAAAGGACTTTCGTCCTTTTCATTATATATTCTGAATTGGGTGGATGAGGACTAACGATTGGCCAAGGGAAATCATGATCGGCAAGGATACGGCCGATCTACAGCATTTTTTCTCTCCCGACAAAAATCTTATTTTCTCAGCTCCTTAAAGGATTTTCGTCCTTTTAATTACATATTCGAAGTTGGCAGGACAAGGACAGGACATGCTGTCCAAAAGACATCAGAATCGTCCTTAAGGTGGTGAATGTAAGGTTCTAACAAAAGACAATACCCATATCTCGGAAACAATAAGGACGATTTTTTGATGTCCTTTGGGCAGAAATGGGTACTGCCCGGCACTTACCTTGCCGCAGCCGTAGCTCTTCCTCTTCGCCCAGCTGCTCCGCCCGCTGCTCCGCCCGCTGCTCCGCCCGCTGCTCCGCCCGCTGCTCCTCGGCGCTGAGCAAGACGATTCCCATAGCCATCAGACCAGGTGGTCTACCTCATAGGTAGATATCATATCTGTACAAATACTTGTGTGTGTGTGTGTGTGTGTTCCTGTTCCAAAGAAAAGAATAAGAGAGATATAAACAGGAAAGAGAACGTTCAACAAAATTGAGATGCTGCACATACTCGTTAATTTGCGAGTAATTTGATTGTTTTACGCTTACAGTTTAAGATGTTTTTTTTTTTAAATAAATTACAGTTTGCGAAGCACTGAAACGAGTTGTTATTACAATGAGAAAATGATAGCTTTTACAGTTGCGAGTCAACTTCAGTTGGGTCTATTCCGCAGCCCCCTTACCACCCCCCCAACCCCCTGTCAGTCATAACTCATAGGATACGACCGTAGGATACGGCCAAATGGCATACGAACTTGACAACTTTCGCTATGCTTTTGACTAAGCGTACTCGAGTTTCCAGAAGGTAGTTTAAGTTCAGGTTAAGCTTCTGGAAATACACATAGTACAGTTCGGGACTCGTACAGTTCGGATCTCGTTCAATTCCGGACACGTTCAGTTCGGGACTCGTTCAGTTCGGATCTCGCCCCGCTCGGTAGGTTTATGTTGCGGTTAGTTTTGTAGTTTGGTTTCCTCAAACATAACTGTATTCTAGGATAAATATGATGGTTATGTTTGTTCGGTTTTCTTCTTCGGGCACATTAACATACCAAGTTGTTACGTACAAAGCACATTATGTATGTGGGTAGAGCGTATTATAGTCGAATTAAGTTAAGTTAACAATATTAACCTGTCCAATTTGGGATTTACATCGCCCATGCAGGGTATCAGCTGTTAGCCATGATCCATCGCCACGAAATATTCTTGCACGCATAGCCAAGGCATACGCCGCCAGCGTATGCATATTCTAGGACATCATTAATTTATTCACGATGCCAATTAATAGACACACACGCACAACGTTAGGTTTAAGCACTTTTGTATATTGCAATCGGTTCGCAGTGTTGGTAGGCATGTGCAAAGACCAGACCAGTGTTGCATAGAAACGTATCGATGTATTAAGCCAATCGATACATTTCATTTCACACCTCTGGCGACATGTGGCTAGTATGCTGATCACGCTCGCAAAACGGGCACAATAGATCGATGTCGATAACAAAATTTGGTTTGTCGGTTGTCTTCAAATCTGAAAAAGCTACACAAATTGTAATTAAATTTTGATAATCAAGTATTTAACTTAACACACAATAAGAAGGTCACTTTCAATCCACACGATAGGGCTAACTCTTTACATTCGGGAAGTTTAGGCTGCGCATCTTGGCGTAGATAGTATCCCAGTCAGCATAGGCTCCTATGAGATGCCGCTGGTTTTGCGCTGAAACCTCCTCAAACGCAATACGTCCGGCAGCGAATCCGAAAAGCTATAACATTTAAAAATGCTATAAATGTTTGGAATCAGTACTATCGATTGGCGAATACTAACATTTTTTGCAAATGTGAAAAATATGTTTTTTTATGGGAAAACGTACAGGCAACATACTTAACATTCGCAAAAATGTTAGATATGTTGATTGTGAACTTGGGTTATGACACACAACATACTTCACATTCGAAAAAACTGTACGATATGTTGATAGTCGAACTAGGCTATTACAGGCAACTTTCAATGCATACTTAACATTTGCAACATTTGCAATAAATGTTGATAGTGGCGTTTCATAGCCGTTTTCTATCTACTTTTTACACTGCCAAAAAACTAGCTAGCTCCAATCAGTCAGTCAGTCAGTCGGTCAATCAGTCGATTAGTGCAAACACTTCATTATATAGTCTCCTGTTAATTTTAGTCGAATGCTTCGGCTTAGGCATTAACTTTGCCGCGTTCGTGTGGCTACTTGGATGGACAGGTGCCCGGGCCTCTGACGGAACTGGACATGGAGCCGAAGCCTGTCGCAACCTTTCAGTTTGATAGTTTTGATTGAACACAAGGATTATTTGACTTTGACTGACCGACTGACAGCGCCTGACGAGCGAGGCCAGGCTGGGCTGGGCTGGGCTCCAAAAACGATTTGCATTTGGCTTACCTCGATAGCCGATGAACCGGAAAACCGGCTCATATCAGCATGGATGGGGATGGGGATGGGGATGGAGATGGTAATGTGGGTGGGAGGCGTGGCAGAAGCAATAATAACACATTACGAAATTTTAATAAATACGCAAAACAAGCTTTAAAATATTACCAAGGGCTCGCAAAGCCCCGAACGAATGGAGCGAAAATGTACCAAAATTTAGCTACGCAAGGGCGTGCCGAGCGGGGGCGGGGGGCGGTTGTTAAGTTGTTGGAGAGGGGGGGAGGGATGGGAACGAGATGCTGCCGGCAGCAACCGCAGCGATACAAACGCGCATAAATTCATTTGGAAATCCATATTTTGCATGACACAAATTTTACGACTGCCACGCCCCGAGTACACATAGCTGTACGTGTGTGTGTGTGTGTGCTGTGTGTGTGTGTGTGTGCATGATAATCAAAGTTTACTGCTTATAATTTGGCAATGCAGCCATAGAAGCGCCGCCGGGCGACGGCCATTTAATGCACAGCAGCAGCAGCAGCTGCGTGGCCTGACACACCCTGTGCACAGGGTGACTGCGGTCTGTGTGCATTAGTAGATATCGGTAACGGTATATGTGTAAATACCACAACAAGTAAGATATTATTATTGATCAGAGAGTACATTAAGAGTGGAGCGTGCCTGACTAGCAAATATCCTGCATTCAGCAGCTGTGCCTGTTCTTCCCTTTAAAGAACACCCTGTATGGTATTTGCATTCTTCATTAACTCCTTACATTAAAGTGCGATCTCTATGAAAGTTTCAGGGCATATTTAAGACACATCAACATGTGCATATACAAAAGCGCAAGACTTTACCCTTTGAAATCGAGCAATGCTCAAAAACATTATTTAATAATCGATATTTATCGATATACTGAACTCGAGAGTAGTTATCGATAGAGAAGAAGACAAACTCTTTGTGCGTATGTTATAGGAGAATATATATATATATATATCAAATTTCAAGTCAAGTTCAGGGCGTGCTCGCTCTAAGATGCGATCATCAGCAGATTAACTGGCATAACTTTGCGTGTTATCGATTTTCGATTTGTTCGAGAGCGACTCTGCTAGCAGAAAACCAATACGCCCTGTTGCACCTTGTGAACAGGGCACAAGCCGATTGTAAAATCTTAGTAAATGTGTGTGTGGAATGCTAAGCGGCAGAGCATCTAAAGATCGGACTACATGCTAAGCGGTAATTACTACGCGAGCCAAGTATTTACACAAGTTGAGCGCAAGTTTAACAGCAACAACAACAGCGCGCCGCAAAGTAACAGAATATGCCAAAGCACTGAATCCCTCACTCCCTCTCTCTCTCCCTCTCTCAATTTCTCTCTCTTTCACACTCTCTCGCCCACTGCACAATGGAAAATTTGGACGCCTTTTATGCCACTAATTAACAACTTAAAAGTTTAGGTGAAGTTTTCGCTGTTAGATTTGCTTGGATACAGATGATGCTGTTAAAAACTGAACAGCTGTTTTCTTAACAGCTGCTGGCTATGTTAACATGTCTGGAATTTAACATAACTTTAATCTGGTAATTTAATGTTAAATTTACCATTTAGAAAGCCTTTTGGTAAATAATTTTTGGCAGAAAACAAGGCCCGCATATTCCATAGTGCACTCGCAATGGTTGAGCTTGTAATCCTAGTGTTGCCTACTTTTGCGGGCGCTGCGCAAATTATTAAAGTTCTAGAAGAAGAAGAGGCAGCACAAGTTTGGCCGAAAACCGAAAATTGTTGCTGCCAACTTATTGAAAATGCTTTGCAAAACTTGAGCTAAATACGAACTTTTTTGCGCAAAACTCTTTGCCAAAGGGTATTATGAGTCGTTATGGCCCTAATTCTGTTCTCACTCCGTTTATCCCACCCCCCCTCCCCCCACCCCTCCCCATCCCCTCCTACTCTTCCTCTCTTTCCCTCTCTCTTACTGTCTGCGTTGCTTCATTATATACTTATATCTATTATATGGACGCAATTAAGCAAGTATAAGTGGAAAGCTACGAACTAGATATACCAGTAAATCAGGCCATATGAGAACTCTGTTAACGCTATGTTAACGCTCTGTTTGCGTGCTGTCAAGACCATCGTGAATGTATGTAAAAAGTATGCTTATACTATAGTAAAGCTATGCTTAAAATATGTTAAAGCTATGTGAACTCTACAAAAAAGTTGGATTAAATCTATGTTATGCATATGTTAGAACTAGTTCAAAGGCTTGTCAAGCGTAATATAATAAGCTATGTTATGGCTATTTGAAAGTGCTGTTAAGACTATGTTATAATCCATGTAAATACTAAGTTTTCACTATGGTAAAGCTATGTTTAAGATATGTTATAGCTTTGTCATATGGCTTGTCAAGACTATGATAAAGCCATGTTAAATCTACGCAACAGCTATGTTGAAGATATGCCAACGCTATGTTACAGCCATGCCAGAGTTATGTTAAGGCTGTGCTAAAACATTTTCTTACTGCGAAGCAAAATCTAGCTAAGTTTCTTATTGGCACCTTTGAAGGAGGCATCCCTTGAGTTAGTGTAACCATATTCAATGGCTGTTAATTTTGACATAAGCCCAAGGGCTTTATTTCTTTAATATTGGAAACGGATGAGGAAACGTTTTTCGGGAGCCGCACCAAAGACCAGCACATTGGTTCGAACCCTGAACTGTATTACAGACTTTTTGAGCTTGAAATTTCTGTTCCTAGCTGGTTTTCTTGATTGCGATTAGCTTGGCATTATAGTAGAGCCAAAGATCCCCTTTGCTGGTTAGAGGGTATTCGTCCAATCAATTTGCGTCAACAAATTTTATTCACCAATAATCTCGACACTTGGCAAACTACTCGGATCAAGTCAGAAAACTTTTAATAGCTGGCCCCCGACGCGTTTAATCAAGTTTGCGAGTTTAATGGGTAACAGCTATTAGAGTAAACCCCCCACCCCCCCTTCACCCGACCAAGGCATACCCTAGCCCCGTCCCCTGAGCCAGTCGCTCGATATGCCTCATTACATGCAACTTAAAGGACAAAATGTAAAACTTATATTGAAATCAACTTTTCGACAAGCTTTGCCAGAATGTTACCGTTACCATATGATTCTGTGCAACTGTGTCTGTGTGTGTCGATGTGTCTGTGTGTGTGTGTGTGTGTGTGTGTGTGTGTGTGTGTGTGTGTGTGTGTGTGTGCGAGTGGAAAGGTCGCACGCCTAGGAGCATGCTTCGTCCTTTTTGACAACATGTTGCCCCAAAACTTTTATATTTCGCCTTAAAGACGCAAACTTTAAGCACAACACACAAAAAGGCGCAATAGCAAAAATAACAAAAACCCAGAATGCTCGTGTCGGGCATGCCCGACTAGCAGATACCCCTTCTAGCCGCCTTCTATACAGCCCCGAATCTATCTATAGGTATACATTCTTGACTAACTCGGTTAACCTATCACATTTATAATATAATATGAAAAACATATGATATAATATTATATGTTATATAATATAAAGATATCTACTGAGATATAATAACATATTATATAATATAGGGATATCTACTGACGGGCAAGGAACCGCTGCCTTTTGCCTGTTAACTGCATGCACACAAAAATATTATACCCTGTTTTTTAAATATTTTCTGTAAAAAGCATGTATGAGGGCTCTAGTCGGGAGTGCCCGACTAGGGGATGCCCAGAGACATCTTCTAGGAGGAGGAGGTCGAAAGAAGAAGAAGAAGGTGACTCTAGCCATTAAAGCCGAAGAGATTTGTTTAAGATATCGATATCGATATTTATCGATGGCTTCGAAACGGGGCAAGCTATCGATTATCGACAAGAAACTCGACTCAGCTATTCAAACCTTCTGCCTGTTGCATACATTTGCACAGAAACAGTATACCCATTTTATACGAAGGGTATTCAAAAAAAAACAGTGCTCAAAAATAACAAGAAGAAGCAGCAGAAGCAGAAGCAGCAGCAGCAACAGCGCTGGCAGCACTGGCAGCAGCAGCAGCAGCAGATGATGATGGGCAACAAAGGCGAACTGAAAGAGAGCTCAAGTAGCAGCAGCAGCCGGAGGGTGCGGGGTGCCGGGTGGGGGGGGGCGTGTATGGGCGCGTCGCAACTTTATCTACAAATTGGACAGTTTGACAGCTCAAAGACTTTTTCATAAACTAGCGTAACTTTTCGTGTTGCGCTCCCAAAATGAAAACGAACAACAACAACAACGAACGGCAGCAGCAGCAGCAAGAGTTGCCAGAGTTTTTATAGTGCACATTTCATAGATTTACAACTTTATTGCGAAACACAACAACAACAACAACAACAGCAGCTGCTTCTGCAACAAGCAAATCGATTTGCCAGCACCCTCTGGCATTTTCGTGCAGCGCCAGTTGCCGCTTTTAAGCTGCAAATCGGGTTCGAACCCTGCCGGCTCAAAGCTGAGTTTCCATTATAATACCCATAATACCCTATAGAAATTGAAACAACAAATGGTGAATTGGTTTCATGTAACAAGCAAACGGACGCCAGAAAGTACAGTACGGCGAAGATTTCATTTTCAAGCCGTTGTAAATCGTGTCACTCTATTAGGCGGCCACGCCTCTTGAGCGGACAACCATTTACTCGACAATCGCCGACAACCGTCCGCCCAAAAGACTTTTCACTGTAGTTTCTGGCCATCTGGCTGATCAAGTTTGTTTCAAATGAACGATAACTCGTTCCGTGCTCAGAAAATCGATAAATTTTGTTATCGACCTGCTGTTCAACGAGCAAATCTCGTAGGTTTCGGAAGCTAGAAATACCAAATTTGAAGTAAATGAATACCAAACGCCGGTTGGGTATTTTTAAATCGATAAATATCGATTTTCATATGTATCTTTGTGCTTGGATTAGAGATTTAAGTATTAGACTACGATTGTAAAGAGTTTATAACAAAAATGTAGCACGTATTTGCCATCAAAAAAACATGGCTTCTATTTGCTTTAGCCGAAAATCGATAAATATCGGTTTGACAACTATTTGAGGGCACATCTCGGCGGTTAAAGGAGCTAGAGACACCTGATAGGACACCTGATAGGATCTGGTTAAGTACATGAGCACATGAAAAATATTTCACCTTGTGAATGCCTCCCCGCGTCCCCCTGTCCCGTCTATGCCTGCTGGCCCTACAGCCTGATATATGCTGACATTTGGCTGCCATACGCACATACATAATCTATACAAATATTATAAAGATCGAGCTGTAAATAACGAAGTTTTCCCAGAATGAGTTTTCGACTGAGCGAAGGAAGCTAGAATATTTTTGAATGGGTATCTTCTAGTCGGGCCGTCTTAACTGGCGCACTTTGACTTGTTAATTAATATGCTTCGCAGAGGATGCAATCATTTTTGCTTTGTGACATGGCGCCAACAATGTTTTTAATGCCAGCCAGTCGGGTCTCAGGTGGCGCGAACAGCTTTCGACCCAAAGCAAATGTTGTCCGAGCCCCGAGGCAACAATGATCAAAATGTGCCACGGGCCATGCCACATCTTAATTTTCATTGAAAATAAAAAATACAAAAACTGAAAGCCAGCAAATTTACTGCAATTTGAGTCAAACTATTTGTTTTACACACTGAGACCAAAAAGGATTCGAACCAACTTTCAAATTCGATGAGCCATTTGCAGGTGAGGCAGGATTTTGAATTAAAATAAATAAATGGGCATTAAACAAATAATTAACTAAATCAAGGGTAAAAGGGAAAAGAAAAAAATATTCATCAATAATATAATATAAATAAAGAAAAAAAAAAAATAGTTAAAAAATAATAATAGTTACAAAATAACAAGAATACAAAAATATATATTGATAACAAGTAAGAGGTTCTAGTCGGGAGCTCCCGACTAGGGAATACCCTGAACCCTCTTTGAGGTGGTAGCGGGGAGGTGGCGATAGGTATAAAATGAAAGATACTTGGCATATATATAATATTCTAGAAGCAACATATCATGTTTGGTGACCCTAGCTCTTATTATTTACCCAATTTGCTCAAAAAACAGGATGTCGATATCGATTTTTATCGATTACTTGGAAACGGAGTAAGTTATCGATTATCTGATTATCGATCTGCGTAGGAACTAGGAGCACCTACATCTAAAATTTCAAATCTCTAGCTCTTATAGGTTCTGAGATCCTTGCGTTCATACATACGGACGGACGGACGGACGGACGGACGGACGGACAGACAGACAGGGCTAGATCGACTCGGCTATTGATGCTGATCGAGAATATATATACTTTATGGGATCGGAGATGCTTCCTTCTGCCTTTACATACATTTGGATTTTGCACAAAAACATAATACCCCTTTTACCCATTTTTAATGGGTTCAGGGTATAAAGAATGAATATTGAAACAAATATGGCTTTGCTTTAATTATGCGATTTATCAGCCTAAAAAAATTGCCTTGATTCAAGTTCCAAGCAGCAGCTCGTTTGTTTTTTTTTTTTTTGTTCTTTTCAGTCAGTTTAGTTTTAAAGAGTGAAATGGCGCCGTCAATTAGGGAAAATTATGGAAAATTGCCGCAGTGGCAGCTAAGCAGACAGAGGCTAAGAGCCAGCCAGCCGGCCAGCTGGGCTGGCAGGGGGGGTTGGGCTGGGCTGGGCTGGGCTGGCGGGGGGGGGGGAGGATGGAGGGTTGGGTCCAGCTGAACGAGCTGCTTCAAGTTTGGTTGGTCGGTCAGACGGCCACTCATTGCACTTTATGCGTTAAAAATAAATTCTCAAGTGCTTTTGTGTGCCGGCGGGCGTCGACGGCGTCGACTGCGACTGCGACTGCGACGTCAACGGCGGCCCCTTTTGGGTATGCAACACTTTTTTTCTTGTAACTTCTCTTCTGCCTGCGCGTGTGTGAGTGCGGGTGTGCGTGTGTTTTGTGTGTTGAGTGGCACTTGCATACATGCAGCTGCTCTTTGGCTTTTGACACACACGCGCACACACATACACACACACACACACGCATGCACACATGCACACACGCACGCTCACTCGCATTAACACTTGTGTGTGCAGACGCGCCACTTGAGTTGTTGTTTAAAAATGATTAAAAGCTCGAAAGACAAAAAAACAACCGCAAGCAGTACGAAAAAAAGGCCGTGCCGCAAGTCATCTCAATGATGGACGCACTGCATACCCTGTCAGCGCGTGGCATCGCCCTTTTTGGCATTCAAGTTCATCGAATTGGTTATTTTCTGAATTTGTTTTTACTCACAGAAAGTGCAACTGACTTTTCTTAATCGTATCTTTTATAAATACGTCTGCATCTCCATGCATTTGTAAGCATGAAATGTTTTTGTATCTCACAGATACTTTTGAGTCTACGGGCACTATTCTATCTAAACTATTCTAATTGTAGATACTTTTGTGCCCCATATTTAACTTTAATCTAACACATTATTTTGTATGCTACAGATATTTCGTATCGCACAGAAGAGATTAGATGCTTTAGTATCTTGTAGATACGTTTTATCTCTTAGTAGACACTTTTGTATCTTCAAAAAATTATTTATCTTACAGGCATAATTGTCTTACGGATTCTTTTGTACCTATGAAATGGGTTTTTATGCTACAGATACTTTGGGTTCCACAGAAGATACTTTTGGGACTTGATAGATTTGTATCTTTTAGATATTTTCGTATTGCATGTGCACTTTTTCATTTGGAATCACTTTAAAATCTTTGATTTTTGAAGCATCTCTTAGATACTTTTGTGTCTGGCAAATGCGTTTACTCTAAGATACATTTCCAGCTCTGTCAATTTAACAGATAGTTTTTGTAACCAACGCCTGAGCTGGCCGCATATGCCCGTTGCTTGTTGCAACAATTGTCAGGCGCTCAAAGCCGATAAAGCTTTGGCCGGAGACAGAGCTGGAGCTGGAGCCGGAGTCGGACTTGGAGCTGGAGATGGAGCTGGAGAATGCAGCTGGTGGCAACTGACTCTGACGCAGTCACCGCAGGCGAGTGGCACTTGCCGCTTGTCGCGCAGGCAACCGACTATATAATTTACAAGCCATGCAGCAATTGCACCGTGGTCTGAATATCATTTGCAGCGGCTACTTCCCATACTTCACACTTGAACTACACATAAATATAGGCATACATATAGGCATAAATATAAGCATACATATGGGCATAAGTAAAGGTACATATACAAGCATAAATATAGGCATAAATATAGACATACATATAAGCATACATATAGGCATAAATATAAGCATACATATGGGCATAAATATAGGCATACATATAGGCATAAATATAATCATAAATAAGGGCATATATGTAGGCATAAATATAGGCATAAATATAAGCATATATATAGGCCTAAATATAGGCATGCATATAGGCATACATATAGGCATAAATATAGGCATGTATATAGGCATGTAAATAGGCACATGTGTATATAGGCATACACATAGGCATAAATATAGGCACAAATATTTGCATAAATATATGCCTGTATAATAAATAAATAAACATAGGCATAAATATAGGCATAAATATATGCTAAACATAGGCATAAATATAGGCATAAATATATATATAAATTTGTATAAATGTAAATACTTGACGGCATTTGCGTTTCTCATATACGCATTTCGACCCAAGCAAATGCATTGCGCACCACTGTGCGCATGCAGTTCCCCTCGGACAGACTCGCATTATACTTTGTATTTTTGTCTCTTATTTTGGGCACGTGTGCGAATCGTTTAGTGTTTCATATGTTTTAAATGCCTTTCTTCTGCAGCTGCTGCTTGTGCCACCCGCGACCTTAAACCTCGCCCGCCCCACCCGCCGCAGGCAGCATCAAGCGCAGGCTTTTAAATTTACATTTATATATTTAAATAAGCACCAGGAATATTAAAGTCATTAACAATTAAAATCTAGGCAGCAAAGTCAACAGATATTTGCGCCCGGATATCTTGGCCAAACACGGGATTCATAAGTTGCAATACGCTCCATCAAAACCCCATCAACATCGGGCCAACATATCAAATACATAGCTGCCATTGGAACGATCGCTGGAAAATTAAGTTCTTGAATTGGAAACTTTTCCTTGCCTCTCAGGATATCTTGCTCAAAGCGGGCATTTACTCCAGGAGCCAAGTCCCGACATGGCTCTATGCAAGGAATCGGTCGAAAAATGAGTTTTTGTTTGACAAAATATTCGGTTTAACAATATGGTTTATTTTCTGGTGTTCAAAATGCGGAAAAAAGTTGTAAGAAAGTTTTATGTTAACCTTGAATCTCAATTTCAAAGATCTTTAAGAGAATTTATCTTAAACGTGCCACGGGCAAGGTCAGGATATATACTCAAATATCCTATATAGACATAGCTCGAAATTTCCCACCCCACGATATTCACGAGCTTTGGCTCTTTGTTCATGGTTTGACCTCTTGATCTAATTTGGCATCTAAATCTGGCAACAAAATTCTTGTTTTCGGGTTTTTTTCGATTTGCTTCAAACCTATTTTCAAACTTTATTATTTGGGAAACAGCAAAAATGTAAGAAATGCAAACTGAAAGTCGCACTCGTAGATTATGTTCGGCAAATATCGTAATTGCCATCAAAATATATGATATAAATTATGTTCAGCGAGTTCTTTGCCAGATTAATTCTCACCGTCATCCGTAGAATCCACCATGAAGCCCATATCGAGGACATCTGCGTTGGCGTAATTGGGACGATTGCTTCGAGGCACATCATGGCAGGCATCATCCATCTGATTGCAGATTCAACTCCTCCTCGTTTGTGGGGAATTCGCAAGCTTCCGGCGGCGGCAACAGGATGCCGCAGACCAGCTCCCGATTGGCCAGACGCTCATCCTCCAGATCCAAAGTGCCGATGGCGGTGCCAAAGACGTGCACCTGCAGCGGCAGCGCTCTTCCATGGTTCGGCTGCGAGCAGAGCTCGTGAATGCCGAACAGCAGCGATTTGCTTACCCGCGGACAGTTCTCCAAATGAAGGACACGCAGCCGGCGGCCGGCGTGCACCGCCTGCAGCTAACATCATCCGTGATCGTATCGATGCCGCCTAGCCGCAGATCCTTGAGCTGCGTTTGCCGCTCGCAAACGGCCGCCAGATAATTGTGGAACAGGCCAGTGCAGCCGATCAGTATGAGCGTCTCCAGGCGCTTGGGCAGCTGGCACATATGCGAGCCGGTTAGCTTCGGATTGTTGGACAAATCGAGCAGACGCAGCTGGAACAGATGGCTAATCGCCGGCAAGCTAACATTGCGCAGCGAGCATTTGTGCAGGCGCAGCTCGCGCAGCTGGAGCGTGCCCGCCAGCAGACGGCGCAGGTTGTAGGACATCAGCTCGGACTTCATCAGACGCAACGTGTCCAGCTTGACGCAGTGCTTGCCCAGAAAACGGCACAAGCGCTGACAATGACCAGGCGGTATGATGCCCTCGATGCGCCTGATCGCGCCGCCGGCCAGCTGGAAGAAGTCGCGCATCTCCCAGACGCTTAAAAAGACGACGACATCAACAACGAAGACCCTAAACTGAATGCCTGCCAATTGCTCGAAGAGATTGCGAAATCTGCGATGGCTGCGCACCAGGCGCAACTGATCCGTGGGCAGCAGCTGCCGCATTATGCGCTCCAGGCAATAATCATCCAGATCGAGCAGGTGCGTGCCACCAGTTGTGCTTGGCTCGTGCCCCGTCGATTCGTTGTCTTCATAGTCCCGGTTCGCTGTCGGCTGCAGCCAACTGTCGGCGCCCTGGACGAACACCTCGTTGCCCTTGATATTGTGCATGCCGCGGCGCAGGACATCTGCCGCATCCTGGGCCCGCTCAAAGTGCACCAAGGCCGATGTGGTACAGCCACGCCCCAACGTATACTCCTCGCTGAGCTGCAGTTCCAGGACCCGGCCGTAGCGCTCAAGATGCTCCATCAAATCCTGCGGATGTCGATCCGAAAAGATATTATAACAATAGACCTTATGGATGAGCACATGGTCCTCGGTATAGGCGAACGCATCCTCGTAGTAATGGTAGAGCACATTCTTATTAAGGAATCTCACTGGGGGCTGGCACATTATCTATTCCTGATTTAGAATATATTTTAACATGTATTCTGGTCTATTTTATGAACGGATCATTGAGCTTTGAGCAGAAACTCACAGCCTCCTCTGTGCAAATTTCTAGTCGAACATAGGACTAATGAAGGGTATTCGAGGGCCAATTCTCTCCGCGAGATACCGAAGATTCTACAATCTTTGATCCAGAACGGGTGGAACACGCTTTTAACTTCATTTCCAAAAAGATCTTTTGTTAGCAAAAAAAAACTATCGAATGCAACAAGATTTTCACGCATTTTCCAACCTTGGTCGTGAGTTATCGCAGAATCCGCACGTTCCTTCATTTCACGAACGATTTGAGATCGATTGGCGGTGAATTATCGCAGAATCCGCCAGTTCCTTCATTTCACGAACGATTTGAGATCGATCGGATTTAGCTTGAACTCGAGCTCGAAGAACTTCGGATAAAACCGAACCGGACGATGGCCCCGGAATTCCAATATATAAAAAGCTCAGCTGAACCGGATCCCTAACCAAAGCAGTTTGGATCAAAGTGTAAATATCCGGATTTTAATCAAATTTAGCCTTGCAATTTCTCTTTGAAAGTATATGGGAAATACAATAGTTTCAGTAGAACGGGCGATTGTAATTTAAACAATTGAATTTTTTCATTAACATGTTAAAAGTATCCATCTCTCCAAATCCCTAAAGTCAGGAAGTCGATTCTTATATTACCATAATAAAAATAAGACGAAAGTTGAGTTTTTGTTTGGCAAAATATTCTGTTTTCCAAGATATTTTCATCAAACTCTCGGCATTTACGAGCTTCAACATGCTCAAATATCTGCAAAAAGGCAAATGTCTACAAGGGTATTAAGACTTCGGCGTGCCGAAGATATTCTTGCTTTCCTTCTTGTTTTTTTTTTTTTCTTCTTCTGGTTTTATACATATCAAGTTTTCTTTTTTGCTTTGCTTTTTGTTGTTGCTTTTTTCCATATGAGTTACCGTTATTACATTAGTTGGATTCATTTTTGAATATATAATTATATAAATCGTTATATGTATATACAATGTGCTCGTATTAATATATATATATATTTATATATATTTAAAAAAAAAAAATATATATATATATATAAAAAAATTATAGGAAAAACGGGCAAAATATTTTGTTTATAAAATGTAAAAAGTTCTATAACAGATTTGTTTAGTTGGTTTTTTTTTCTCTCATTTTTTTTTTATTTAAGCTTTTGCGTTGCCTTCCTGCGTCTGCTTCTTTAACTATACATATAGAAGTATGTATGTATGTGTGTGTATTTATGTATGTGTTCGTGTGTGTGTGTGTGTGTGTGTGTGTGTTTATTTGTCGCTATCTCTGTCATATGCAGCATAATGCCGACTCGCTTGCACAAACAATTTCTACGCGGCTTTTGTGTGTGCGTGTGCGTGTGTGTGTTTGTATGTGCATATGTGTGTGTTTGTGTGTGTGTGTGTGTGTGTGTGTGTGTGTGTATGATTGATTTATTGCTTGATTGATTGATTGCCATAAAAAACCAAATGAAGCTTCTCAGAAGACACCCCCAAAGGGAATCTGTACGATTCTACCAGCTCTCTTCTTGCATCTCTTTCTCTTTCTCTTTCTCTCCTCTTCGCTTCGCTTCATGTTGTTGTTGTTAATAGTAATTTCTTTTATTGCTGTTATTATTATTGTTGTTGTTGTTGTTGTTGTTGTTGTTGAAGTTCTTTATAGAGCTAAGCATATTGCTATTCTTCTTCTTGTTGGTGTTGTAAGGTTTGTTGCAGTTGTTATTGTTGCTGTTGTAGTTGTTGTAGCAGTCTTTTATGCCTGATTGCTTCTAAGATGCTGCTGCTGCCGCTGCCGCAGCGACAGTCGACGCTGGCGGCGACGCCGACGTCTCATTCGAATCTAAATGATTCAGCTGCTGCTGCTCCTGCTCGGCGCGCAGCTTGGCTGCCTCCTTCTCCTGCAGCTGTGCCTCCAGCTCCTCGATATTGCGAAAGATGCGCGCATATTGGAAACGCTGCTGACACATCAGCTTATATTCCTCCGCCTCCTTCTCGCTGTCGCCGAACACATCGCCGTCTCGCAACGCCGTATAGATCTTGATCGCCTCCTGCAAGAGATATATACATTATACAGTTAATACATATACATATATATATATATATGTGCGACGCACCTCTAGTCGCAGCTTGCTCAGATTGAAGCTGGTGACGAGCTTAATGGCCGCATCCTTTTTGCTGGCATCCAGCTCGTAGAGACCGCGTGCGCCCTCGTATAAATGCAGTATGGAAGAAGCATGATGCTTGGCAATGAATTCGTCGTTCAGTTGCTGCGGCGTCTTGGTGCCTATCAGTTCTTTGGTGGCCTTGTCCAGCACCTTTTGCACGTGCACATTGAATGGCTGCTGCTTTTGGGCGCTGGCCAGCGCTTTCATGAAGCGTATTATACAGCTATGTAGCACCGGATGCGCCGGATTTAAGGCACGGGCACGCCTTATCGATTGCAGCATTAACAATAGCTTATTCTTTCGATTGTATACCTCGAAGGCCAGTAAATGCGTATCGATGCGCTCTTTGGCTAATTGCTGTAGCGGCTTTAGAAAATCAATAGCCTTCTCCAGCGGCTCATCGGTGCGCTCCAGCTTCTCCGGTATTAGCTCGTCCAGCTGTGGGGCATCGGGATCGGTTTCCTGATTTGCCTGCTGTTTCGATTTTTGATGCTGTTCACGTTTCACCTGAGCCTGCGCCGCCTGTGCGCTCTCCAATTCGGCTTTCTTCTTGGCCTTGCGCTGTTTACTGCGCAGCTTCTTCAGCTCCGATGGCGGCAGGTTCTCTGCAAATTGCATTATGTTTATGTCAATATATATATATATAACATATCTGATTGTGTTTTTTTCTGAACAACCCACCGATATCGATTTCCTCAATGGTCGTCTCCGATTTGAGAGGCTTGTCATATAGCCGTATGTAGACCTCAATTGCGCACTTGGCCGCCTTAAAGTAGAACGGATGACGGCGCAGAACATCCTCGAGACGCAACAGACCCACGTAGGCGCGCAGCGTCATCTTGCGCATGCAATAGGTATGAAAATCAAACTGATCCTCAATGATCTCGGCAAAATGACGATCCACCTCGTGGCACTTTTTAAGCGCCTCGCCCCAACGGCCCATGCGCTGAAAGGCCATTGCGCATTCCGTTTGGAACCACATGCACTGCATCTCATTCAGATTGTCCATGGCCGAGACGCCCTCCCGTGTAAACTTGGCGCATATCTCCTCCGCCTCAATCACCATGTTTGCGCGCAGCATGTACTTGGCGCACTTTGAGTTGATGTACCTGCAAATAGACATGGCAAATATGCCGCATTACATTACATATAGGGCACAATTTCTATGCATGCGTCTATATATTCTGGCTGTCTGTCGAAGTCCAAGTTAAAGCTTACTTCCTTCAACTCTCAACTAATATATTTCGATATGATATAAAAGAGTCTGATTGCAGACCTTCGAAAATAAGAAAAACTACGATTGAGTGAAGCCTTGGCACACATTTTCCATGCAGGAGAAAGAGATGTTGATTGACAAGGAAATGAGTTTGAACCCGAAACTTTATCCATGGAATCTTTCGACTCTCAGTTTTGTGGATTGTCAGTCTGTCAGTTATATAGATAGGATATACAATTTGTTGCCATACCGATCTGCCGTATCCATGCTTTGCGCCTCCTCGAGCCAAACGTAGGCCTCGACCGGATCGCCGGCATGCTTGAAGATGCGTCCCTTCGTTATGAGCAGCTCGATGAGCGTTGGCGTATGATCGATGGCCACATTGATGTACTCGAGCGCACGATCTGTGTCGCGCATATAATCATAGTGCTGGGCCAGAAAGAGTGCGGTCCAGACAAGCGCCGAGGCCGGCTCGACGGGCACGCCCGCGTCCGCATCCTCGCGTGAAAAATGGCCGGAACGCGTCAGATTCTCAAAATACTGCAGCGTCAAGGCCTCAATAATGGCAGCCTTCTCCGGCTCCTGATGCAGCGAACGGACATTGACGAACAGCGGCGGTATGCCCTTGCGCAGGCCACGTCGCAGATACTCATCGGCCACCTGGCGAAACTCATCGCCGCAGGCAATGTCTAGGGGCAGGCGACGCGGACAGAGGGCGCGCGGATATTTTGTCTGAAATTCACGATAAACGGCCACAATATCACTGGGCGCGGACACACGACGTGCGGCCATATACTGCTCATAGTAAAGCACATTCTCCGGATTGCGGCGTATCAGCGACTCGAAAATGGGTATCGCCTTCTCCTCCAGCTTCAGTTTAATATACAAATCGCCAAGCGTTTCGCGCACCGCCAGCTTATCGACAATCTGAGGCTCATACTTGTTCAGATGGTCGAGCGCCTGCTGAAGATGCATCGATTCGATGAGTATCTGATTCTGGTACAGGAGCAGCTCCGAATGGCGATAATCGTGGGCCTCCTAAAATCGAAATGGGAGATGAGATGAGCTTGGTTTGGTTTGGCCAGCCAGGTGTGGGGGAATTGACTTACAATTGACGTCTGGGACTGGCTGAAGGTCTCCAGAATATTGTTGGCCATCTCGTAGTCGCCCAGCAGGTGATAGCTCATGGCGAAACCAATCCAGGAAGCGTGCTGCGAGGGTCGCAACGTGAACAAATGATGGCGCGTCTCCTTGTAGCCCTCCAGATCGCGCATCTGGATTTGCAACAGCGACAGATCCTTCAATATCTGCAAATTGTCCTTCTCCCATTTGAGCGCGTTGCGATAACACTTGATCGCCTCATCGTACTTTTTGTCGCTGCGCTGCAGCAGGCCGTAAACATGCCAACAGACATGGGAGCGCAGATCGTTGCGTAGCCCCAGGCGCACATACTTGTAGGCCTCCTCGCGGCGGCCGAGACCGTTCAGCGTTAGGCCCTTCATGGCCAATGTTTCGCCATGTTCCGTGAACTTGGGATTTGAGAGTATCTGCTTGGCCAGTTTCAGGCCGTTTTTGTACTGCTTCATTTCGTAGCATTTCTATATGTAATCAGACCAAAAGCATTTATGTAAATATTAATTTATGTGGATTCAAGCGAACTATCGCTAGCTAATCAGCATTTAAAGACCGCCCGCCCGCCCGCCGGGCTGCCGCTCTCCGCCGCAGACAAACCAACTTTGAGGTTATGCGACGAGCGTAGCCAAAACAATGTTAAACAGCTGCAATTTCGCATCGGCAACACTGTTTGGTCTAAGCTGCTGCTGCCAAGCACTACATATTACCAATTCCAATTGGAATCATAACCAGAGTTGCTGTTGTTGTTGTTTTTCTGTAATGCCAAAAATAGGCGCAACGAAAAAGCACATGATAACTTGTATGTGTGCGTGCGTGCGTGCGAGCGTGTGTGTGTGTGTGTGTGCGCGCATATGACAGCAGCAGTTGGAAATGTAGCCGGCAATTTGGCCGTGTATATATGCGCATGGTTTAATGCATATATATTGTATATATGCAAATACATATGTAGATAGATTGGCTTACCAGTAATTTGCGGAAGAGTGCAGCCTCCTTGGGCGGCAGTGGATCGCTGGAAGGCATCTTCGACGTTTGCTGCTGCTTCTTCTTCTTCAGCTGCTACTTTTGCACCGGATTGAAAATGCTTCCGTTTGCTATTGGGGGGAATTTCTATTATTGTTGAAATGTAGTTACTACAGGCGTGTGTATATAATTTGTGGCCCAGGCACACGCACAAAAAAAAATAACACACACACACGGCGTTAAAAATATATATAATTTATATGGGTAAAATACACCGCGAGCACGAGCAAAATTTCGTCTTGACGGTGAGACAGCAAACATCAACGCAATATACACATGCAGCACGTGTGTGCGCATCGATTTGAATGGCAATTGAAACGATTCGATTTATTAACTTGCACCAGTTATAACCGCCAACGCCGTGTTAAAGCCGCACGTGTGTGTGTGCCTGTTATGAAAGCAAACAAGAAAAATACTTACATTTCAAATAGTCTTATAGTCAGTATTCGGTTTTTATTGGCTTGTGTCAGTCTACATAGGCACAAGAATCACAGCTGTGCCACCCTCCACAGGCAAGAAGAAGCAGCAATAGTGGGCCAGCACTTGTTATATAAATCGTTTGAATTATTACTTAAAATGAATGTAATGCGTTCGTATAGTACTGTCAGTCTACATACTTAAAGCATAAACGTTGCCACACACATTCTTTTGCTACATTCAATTCCAGACTACACTAAAATTCATATTAAATATGCTCACCCTAAACTGACATTCACACAATATACACGAAAATCAGCTGTCACGGCGATATATGTAAGTTGAAAAGTATCGAAACATCGCTTAATAAACTATCGATAAGAGCGACTTCTAAGCAACTTGGTGAGCCAAAAAAATGAACTCCTTGGCCAGGCTTGGAAGCTACGTTTGCCAAAGTGTGCAAATCGCCGGCTGTGGCGTAAGTCCAATATAAAATACTAGCAATTGCACCTAATAATACAGTTGTAACAACGTTGTCTCCGCAGTTGCAGCAAGTACGCACAAAATATGCCGACTGGCGGATGATACGCGATGTCAAGCGGCGTAAATGCGTCAGCGAGCATGCCAAGGAGCGTTTGCGGGTAAATTCGCTGCGAAAGAACGATATACTGCCAATTGAGCTGCGTGAGGTTGCCGATGCCGAGATTGCCGCATTCCCAAGAGATTCCTCATTGGTGCGGGTGCGCGAGCGTTGCGCACTTACGTCACGGCCGCGCGGCGTTGTCCACAAATATCGACTCAGCCGCATCGTGTGGCGTCACTTGGCGGACTACAATAAGCTGTCGGGTGTGCAGCGTGCCATGTGGTAGAATAAGCATGTACTTTCATCATTAGCCCTGTTAAAAGCAATACAATAATAAACCAAGTGTAATTGAATAGGCTGGCACAGCTGATTCTCAAAAAAAAACTATCGATAACGATAACTCGTTTGTTTACCTCTCCTGTTTGTTTACCAGCGGCAGACAGTTGTGAAATGGGCAGCAGGGCGGACAACAAACGGCACAGTTCCATACGCCAGCCGATCAATTTGGTGAACTTCAGTTTTCTGGAGCACAGGGCAACGCTCAGCGGCCAGCTGCTCACCAAGAGCCGGCATCAGATCAGTCTCGTGGAGAACGAGTCGGATTTTTGGCAGTTTGTCAACAAATATGAGTCCATGCTGCGCCAACTGGGGCAGCCGGTGCTGCCAGCGCTGCTCAGCGAATCGGAGCATCTGCAGCCGCTGCCGTATCACAAAAGCAAGCACCTGGCGCTGCAGCTGGACGAGCAGGCGCTGCGCCACGACACGAGAGCCGACAACAAGGAGCTGGAGGCGCAATTCCAACAGCTCGTGCTCATCTATCTGGACTTTAAGCAAAAGGAGAAATTCAATCGCATCAAAAAACTGCGCCAAGCCCAACGCACGCTGCCCATTGCACGATTCAAGGAGGATCTGCGCAACTCCCTGCAGGCGACACGTGTGCTCATCGTGGCCGGCGACACCGGCTGCGGCAAGTCCACGCAGGTGCCGCAATATCTGTACGAGTTCGGCTATCGCAGCATAGGCAAGTCCAGCCACAGCCAATTGATACCATTTCATCTAATCCTCTCAACCCCACAGCCTGCACGCAACCGCGTCGCTTGGCCTGCGTGTCGCTATCGAAGCGCGTGGCCCACGAGCTGCTCGATGATTATGGCAACAAGGTGGGATTTCAGATACGCTTCGAGCGCAACCGGACGCAGAATACGCACATCTTGTTCATCACGGAGGGCTTGCTGCTGCGCCAGCTGGCTGTGGCCGCCAACTTGGAGCAGTACGACGTACTCATACTGGACGAGATACACGAGAGGAATCTCTTTGGCGACTTTCTGTTGGGCGTCACCAAGTGTCTGCTGCGCGCCAAGCCGGAGCTGAAGCTGATACTCATGTCGGCGACCATCAATGTGGAGCTCTTCCATGGCTACTTCAAGGATGAGGGCGCACGACTGCTCCAGGTACCCGGCCGTTTGTTTCCCATCAAGCTGCGCTATATGCCGCCGCCGGCGCTGGAGCTGAAGGCGGGCCAGGCCACGGCGGGCAGCAGCAAACGTTCGCAGAGCGCACGTCTCGATCCGGCGCCCTTCATCCAGGTGCTCAGCCTCATCGATCAGCAGTATCCCAGTGCGTAGACGAGGAGCACAATAAATCACAAAAAATCCCTTAATAAAATCTCCAAATCTCTTGCAGTTACGGAGCGCGGCGATGTGCTGATCTTTGTCAGCGGCGTCAATGAGATCGACAGCATTTGCGAGGCTATCCGCGAATATGCCAAGGAGCAGACACAGTGGCTGGTCCTGCCGCTGCACAGCGGCCTGGCCCTGGCCGAGCAGGACAAGGTATTCGATTATGCGCCGGATGGCATGCGCAAGTGCATCGTGTCCACCAACATAGCGGAAACATCACTGACTGTCGACGGCGTACGCTTTGTCATCGACTCCGGCAAGGTCAAGGAGATGAGCTACGATGCCAGCTGCAAGGGACAGCGTCTCAAAGAGTTCTGGGTATCCAAGTCATCCGCCGAGCAGCGCAAAGGACGTGCCGGCCGCACGGGCCCCGGGGTGCGTCCATAATGCAATTCAATATGATTTAAGCATGTCCTTGGCTGACACAAGCTCTTCCATGTGCAGGTGTGCTTCAGGCTGTTCACGCAGCAGCAGTTCGATGCCTTCGAGCCGTATCCCATGCCGGAGATCTATCGTGTGCCCCTGGACACAATGCTGCTGCAGATGGTGTCGATGGGCCTGCCCGATGTGCGCGCCTTTCCCTTCATCGAACCGCCCGAAACGGAGCGCATCGAGCAGACCATTCTGGCGCTCAAGCAGCACGTAAGTCGCACACTCGAGTTACGGGCAACACCTAGACTCAAATCCTCTTTTTACAGTGCGCGCTTAGCGTGGATGAGAAAATTACGCCGCTGGGCAGCTCGCTGGCCAATTTGCCCGTGGAGCTGCCCATTGGCAAGATGCTGCTGATGGGCTGTGTCTTTCCGGAGGTCGAGCAGCTGCTCACCCTGGCCGCCATGCTGAGCGTACAGAATCCATTGACCACGCGCGCCCACACGGATCAACGCTGCGAACGTGAACGCCAGCCGCTGGAGTCCGAGCAGGGTGATCTATTCACGCTGCTGCGCGCCTATCGCGAGTGGCTGCAGCTGAAGATGGCGCGCGAGAACACGCGAAAATGGTGCCATCGCCTGGGCATCGAGGAGCAGCGCTTCTACGAGGTCTGCAAGCTGCGCCAGCAATTCCAGCGCATACTCGAGAGCTGCCGCATGGCGCCGCCCAGTGATGCCGGCGCGCTCAATCGTACCGAGCGTGCCCGCCGCCACGGTGAGCTGCGTCAGCTGAAGGCGCTCAAGCGACGCCAGCGGCTGGAGCAGCCGCGCCAGCGCAAGCTGCTCAAGCGCCAGCACGGCGGTGCGGAGGACGATGAAAAGGAGGATGATGCACCGGACACCGAAGATATGCGCGACGTTGACTTTCGGCTGCGTCACGATGGACGCCAACTGGCGCTGCTCGCACGCTCCGCTCAGCTGGAGCGGCATCGGGATGTGCTCCTGCTCAAGCTGTTGCTTGTCAGCGGCTTCTATCCGCAGCTGGCCATTGCCGATGAGTTCAACTATTGCAAGGGCGGCGGCCAGCAGTTCTTCCATACGCAGCTCAAGCCGTTTCTCTCGCTCCATCCCAATGCGCACTTCGCAAAGTCCTATGAGCTGCTCAAGCTCACCGAGAGCGAACTCCATGCCAAGCCGGACTACTATACGCCCAAGCAGCCGCTTAGCGAGCGCCATCAGGTGCTCTGTTATCAGTGAGCACTCCACAATTGCATTGAACCAAAGCCCTGCATCGAGTCAAACGCATCGCATTTCGGATACTCAAACAATTATTTCGTTTGACTCAAATTTTTTTGTCTCGAGCTGTTCGATTTGCAGATAAAACATGCTTGTTTGACCGATAGCTCGAACATGATGTTTCGTTCAAGTCGAGCTCGAACATGTTGTTGTTTCGTTCAAGTCGAGCTCGAACATGTTGTTGTTTCGTTCAAGTCGAGCTCGACCATGTTGTTGTTTTGTTCAAGTCGAGCTCGAACATGTTGCCGAATTGTACAAGTTGAGCTCGAACATGTTGCCGACTCGAGCGGATCGAACTTTGTTTGTATGAAGACCTTCGGGTTTTATCAAACGATTAATCGAACGCGACTTGGCTCAAGTCAAGATCGAATGAGTATCCGAGTTTGATGCTAATGAATTAGCCGTTGCAGGGCTCTACATTGAATACACCAGCTTATGGCCAAGTTATTGATCCTTGCAGGTCCCTGCTGGAGACTGCCAAGCCGTATTTGATGAACTGCATACGGCTGCCGGCGGCGCAGACGCTGCTGCTCTTTGGCTATGCCATCGATACCAATTGGGGCATCTCGCGCATCGTTTGCGACGGCTGGCTGGGCCTGGACTTTCCTCAGCCTGGCAGCGGACTGCTGCTGCTCAGTCGCGCCATCGAGCTGCGACGACGCTGGAGCAGCCGGCTCTACGACAAGCTAAATGGTGCGTATGCCCTCAGCCTCTCACACTGGGGAGTTCCTTAACATCCTTTAAACTTATCCCGCAGAGCTCAACAGCAACGAGAAGGCAACGTCCTGTGCGCCGCCAAAAGCCGCTGACCATGATCACGGCGACACGCTCTGGTCTGATCTTCTCGACTTTATGGGTCTGGATGTGGTCTATGGCATTAAGCGATTGCTGCCTGCCGATCAAAAGACACTTTATGCCCGCTGCCCGCCGCCGGCGCGCATGATGCTGCTGCCAGCGAATCCCTTTGTCCAGGACTATCCGCTTAGCGTGAACAGCGAGAAGGGCGGCCTCAACATATCCGAGCATGTCGTCTACGGCTGCCTGGCGGAGCTGCCCTGGACGCTGGCCATGGAGACGGCGCTGCAGACGCAGCCCTGGCGCTGTGCCCAGTGCGATTTCCAGCTGGAGCAGTTCGATGTGCCCGATCAGCTGTTGCATCGCCTGCAGTGCAAGGCACAGTCCGACGGCAAGCGACAACAACGACGACGCCAAAGTTCACCCGATCCGAAGGCAATTGTTCCAGCGAGCAGCAGCAGCAGCGGGGGCTCACGCAATGGCTGCGACTATCACTGCGAGTCCTGTGGCCGCCATCTGAAGCTCACCCAGATCGATATACTGCGTCATCGACGTACCTGTGTCAAGCACAAGGAGCTTCCCACAAAAGCAATTTAAGCTACAATTCGGTTGTTAAAAACAAGCAATAGGCATGCCTAATAGAATAGGCCATCAGTGTACGTCTCAGTTTAGACGCGTGCACAGCTAAGACACAAACCCGCACTGCAATTATGCAAATTACAGTGCAAGCCCACAAAAGTGGCACATTTCGCTTCCAAATTTCTTTCTCATTTGCAGAGATTTGAACATATTTTTAAGCGATTTAGCAATTATTATTAAATGTAATCAATTGTATGGGCCAACAGATAGAAACGTTGGACACAACTGCGCAACACAAAGCAATAGAAATTGTTACTAGCAATTATTTAATTAATAATTAATTAACTAATATTTAGACGATTAACACTCGCTCTCGCTTTGTCTTCCTGACGCACTTTTTATATATATATACTTATTATCTACAATCCAATATATATTTGCAAATGTATCTAATATGCAAAACGAATTGAATAAATTCTATTTTATAGCCAAAGTTAACAATTGTTTCGAAAAACTTCGGTGCTTAGAGTCCGATCTTTATCAACTTCGGTGCTTAGAGTCCGATCTATTTGAAATGTTCCGCTTTAGTGTTAAAAATGAGTTCGTTTTGAGGGAAATGGGAAAAGGTTTACAAATGTGAAACATTCTCAATATGTGTATAATATACAAGAATTGACAGACAAGTTTTGGTGTATGAAACAGGCAATAAATTTTATTTAATAAATGCAATTTTATTTCCAGAGTTATTCTCACTTTTTTGCTTCTTGATACTTTGATTGATTTTAGTTTTTTTTATATGAACAAATAAATACAAATTGTTCTTCGTGCTTTTCTTTAAGGAAGATCTCTCTCTCTCTCTGTCTCTCTGTCTCTCTCTCGCTCTCTCGCTCTCTCGCGATCTTTAGCGCTCGATCTCTTTTCGTTTCATGAGAGAGTTTTCCTTTATTATTACAATTTTTTTCCATGTGCTTGTCTTTTAAGAAAATATCAATAAGTATTATTAAAAGTCGGTAAGTTTTGTTTTTCTTGAAGAAACATCACGATATCGAACTGTCTCTCTCTCTAGCTGCGTGTCTCTTTCTGGGCATTTTCTTCTTACATTTTTATTGCTTTCATAACAAACTTGGTTTTCATGGATAAGTTTCGTTAAACATTTGCTTGTTTCACATTTCATGTTCATTTGTATTCTTTATGTGTGTGATTTATGCTTAAGAGTCTAGAAAATTAAAAAGTTATATACACAAGTAGCATATAAATAAGCCTGGCATATATGTATACATATATATATAAACATATGCACACATATATATACACATATATATATATATATATATATATGTGTGTGTGTGTGTGTGTGTATATATATAAGTATACAGTTAGCGCTCTATATAGTACTTATGTCTATTTATATCTACGCCTAAAGCAGTCTAGAAATCGGTTGTAGATGCCGCCTTCCATATGCGGAACAGATACGAAATGATAAAGTAATATCGGCAGAAAATAATAATAAAATAAATGTGTAAAAGCAACTTCCGAGTTTCCCTCAAAAGCGGGCGTGTGTAGCAAAAATGTGAAGTAGGCGAATAAATGAGCGAATGGAATGAATAGAATCGCAAAAAAAAAAAACAAAAAAAAACAACAAAACAAAAAACAACGAAACGAAATTAAAAGTTCTATCGTAGATTCTTCATTTAGTCTTTCTAGTTCCATTTAGGGCATGATGTACTCCAAGTCGAATTTGGCGCCGATGCGCGGCACTCGCGGCTTCCGGTTCACCTTTGGCTGTTGGAGAGTTGAGAAGAATCGTTTTACTGGGGGGTTGATCAAAGGAATTCATCGGGCTTACCTTAATAACAGGCGCTTCCTCAGTTTTGACAGCGGCAACGCTTGTGCTGGCCTCTGAATCTGGGGGCTAGAAGAGAGAGAGAGAGAGAGAGAAAGAGAGAGAGAGTGAGAATTAGGCTTAAATTCACTTCACCTTTTCCACACATTTCCAATTATCGTTGCGTCGACCTTTTTACATAGCTCGTTCAGTAGTCTTTTCAGTCGAACGAGAGAAAAAGAGAATTTTCTTAAAATTCACTTTCTCTTTCACTTTTTCCGCCCTTTTCCCACTGACTACGCATGAATTTTCAACAAACAATTTAAAATCATTTGGTTGAACAATAAAAAAATAAGTTTTTCACACATTTTTCGAGCTGAATGTGAATTTAAATGATAAAACTCAGATTCACGCACATCTGACGAATACTTTAAAATTCATTTTCGTGTGCAATTTTCATTGAAGTCTTCTTCCACGTAAGAGTACGTGGTTTTTACGAAATGTGTGATATGCGTCCGCCATGAATTTGAAAAAAAAGTTCGAAGGGTTCGGGGCCGTACTATGATCATCAATCAATCAGTCAGTCAGTCGGTCAGTCGGTCAATCAGCACTATGTGTAATATCTATATTATTGTTTAAGTTTAAGAGTTATTTACCGTTATCTTGAGCGTTCTCCTTAGCTCGGAGCTAGCCTCATCCCCTGCGTTTTGTGCCGTTGCTGAGCCGCTCGCCTCCTGGAGTTGGACTTCGTTGGCAACGCCGCCGTTGCCCGTTTCCAGTTTTTCCTGATATGGGAGAGAACAGAAAATTAGTTCACGCATTTAGGCATTCCACGGCTTTGCCCGGGACGAGACAGGCGTTAACACACAATAGGATTGATTGAGTGAAGATTGAGACATCTTTAACAAGTTTTTACATAGATATTGGGAAAAAAATTAAACGGTTTTCGATGATAAGACGAGTGATTGGATTGACGGAAGTGAAGATTCGATATTCGTCAATCAGTCAGTAAGAAAATCTATCAATCGGTCATCCAGTCAGTCAGCTAGTCAATCATTCAGCCAGTCAGTGTGACATCAGTCAATCAGTTGATAAATGAACTCATGAGTGTGTTGATTGATTGACGCAAGCCAGTTAGCTAGTCAATCATCAGTCAGTTTGCTGGTCAATCATTTAGTCAATCATACCTGTCAATCAGTCAGTCAGCTAGTCAATTATTTAGTCAGTTATTTCGTCAATCAATCAGTCAGTTTATCAGTCAGTCAATTAGTCAATCAGTTTATGTGTGAGCTAATTGATTGAAGCACACCAACTTGTCAATCATTTAGTCAGTTAGCTAGTCAATCGTTCAGTTCGCTATTTCGACAATCAATCAGTTACTTAATGAGATTGTTGAGTGATTGACGCACACCAGTCAGTCAGTCGGTCAGTCGGTCAGCTAGTCAATCAGTCAGTCTGCCCCTCAGTTCGTCAATCAGTCTCTCAGGGAATCAGATAGTCAATCAGTCTAGTCAGTGTGTCGACTAAGTTGAATCCAGTCAATCAGTCAGCAGGTCAATCAGTCAGAATAAATGCACATATATTTAGCTAAATGCCTGTTCCTGAATTTTACCATTTGCTGGGCGTTGCGCTGTGACTTCTTGGGGCGATAGGCCTGAATGGGCACAAAGTCCTGGATCGATGTGTACGAGCGACGCGGATTGGCATTGCCGTAGTAGCTGCCATCGGACGGGCGATTGTTGCTGCTGCTGCTGGTGCTGCTATTGTTGTTGTTGTTGCTGTTGTTGCTGTTGTTATTGTAATTGTTGTTATTATTGATGGGATAGTAGCTGCTCGAGCTGCTGTTGTAGAGCTGATAGCTATTGTTGTAGCGGCTGCTGACTGCCGACGGCATAAACGTGGCAGCCTGTAGCAGCTGAGGCGTTGGCCTAATTGCGCGCACAGCTGTCGATGAGGCAAGTTGTTGTTGTTGTTGTTGTTGCTGTTGTTGTTGCTGTTGTTGTTGTTGCTGTTGTTGTTGCATGACTTGTTGTTGCTGTTGTTGTTGTTGCATGACTTGTTGCTGCGCCTGGTGTTGTTCCTGTGGACGCTGCAGCAACTGTCTCATAAGGCTCTCAGCTGCCGTTCCTGGCTGTGCTGCTGCTGCTGGCGCTTCTGCCAGTTCGTCGACGTTCGGCGGCCTGCTGCTGCTCAGCAGCGGTCTCGGATCCCATTGCTGCTTGGAGATCAGCAGCTCCGATTGCAGCTTCGCCTGCTGCTGCTGTGCCTCGCGCTGCCAGAAGAGCGGCGGCTGCGGCAATTTCTGCAAAATACAAAAAGAAGCAGATACGTTTAGCAAACAAAACGAACTTCGGTTTGATATTTACATGTCCCTTGTTTAACCGATTCTATGTATATATTCTAGTTATAAGATTTGGCTCCAGATATCTTGATAAGCAAAAAAAAAGTTTCTCATGCAAAGAACATAATCCCCAATCGATCTATTGCTATGGCAACTATACAATATGGTGCTTGGATCCAACATATTTCAATGGAAAGACGCGATGGTCATTCTGATAACTTTAAGACTTGGAGACACGACGGACTGAGAGTCCCTGATTATACCCCGAAAGGGGCATAATGTATTTGGGAAAATGTATGTAAAAGGCAGAAAGAAGTCTATATATATATTCTCGATCAGCATCAACAGCCGAGTCGATCTAGTCACAAGGATCTCAGAGCCTATAAAGAGCTAGAGACTTGGAAATTTCTAATGTAGCTGCTCCTAGTTTGACATAGAAGAGTTTGTTGGCAAGCGCTTACAGGCATTTGACTGGGCAGCGGCGCTTGGGGCAGCGGCAGCGGCTGCGACGTGGACGTGGACGGAACGTTGGCCAACGACTGCGATTGTAATTGTAGCTGAAAATGCGACTGCGACGGCGACTGCGACGGCAGATGCGTTGGGAATGCTGCTGACGTTTGCTGTGCCGTCGATGGCGGCTTCAGGCCCAGCAGCAGCTTGAGCGCCTGCGTTTGATCGTGCGGCGTGGCTGGAGCGGCAGCGGCTCCGCCCTGGTTAAGCTGGACATGATCCAGCTGCTTGGCTGGCGGCTGGCCCGGCGGCGTTGACCGTGCACCCGCCGACGCAGCCGCCGCCGAGAGCGGCGCTTGCGTGGACATTGTGCGCCAGTTTTGCACCACCGGCGGCGACTCCTTCTTGGCGACGGTCGTCGACGAGCGCGTCGCCGCGGCAGATGTGGACGGCTGTGTGCCGGCAGCAGCAGCAGAGCCTGCCGCATCGCTGGCGCCGGGCAAATAGAACTCATCGGCAATGTGCGTATTCATGGTGATCGCATTATATTTGCTGCTGGCGGCAGTGATAAAACGCCCGCCGGGCTGCTGCTGTTCGCGCCAATCCCGACGCATAGCATCCGTGCGCACCTTTAGCTGATACGACGGCTGCTGCTGAGCAGCGGGCGCCGCTTGCACCGGCGGCGGCTGCTGCTTCTCGTTGGCGTCTACAGCGAGAAGAGAAAGTTGCAGGAGATTACAGATGAAATTGTGAACAGGACTCGCACTCACCGCTCGCATTGATGATGACCAGGGCGCTCTCGGGCACCTTGTAGACACGCTCGTCGGCAATGCCGTGGATGTCGCCGCAGTTGGCCACACACCTGTCGAAGAGCAGCTCGCAGAAGGTCTCCACGGCGTTGAGGCACTCGAGACGTACCGGATTCGGGTCGCTAACGGGATGTATGCCAATGACCGTGCCGGTTATGCCCACGGGCACCATGTAAATGGTGCGGACGACAACGACACGATCGAAGAGACGCACTGCACCCGGTGTCCTATAGACATCGGGCAGCGTTACGTTCGGTTTGATCAACAAATGCGGCTTCACCTGCAGCTTGACGTTCTTGACCGGCAGCAGACGCAGCTCATCGGCAGCGGCCAGGAGCAGCTCAACGGTCTCCTTGCAGACGGTACGCGAGCCGCACGTGATGCGATCCACTTTCATGTGCGGCTGCTGGCGCACCCAATTGGCAACATCCTCGATATGATGCTGGCCGATGGCATCCGGAAAGATGTCCTCCTCGTAGATAAACTCGCCGCGATCACTGCTGCTGGAGAAGTAGTCAACAATGGCCGGATAGCGATCACAATAGCTGTTCATCAGGTCAATGGCCAGGCTCGAGTAGAACCATTGATTGTTCAGGCGGCGGCAGTAGCCGGCCCGCTCCTCATTCAGGCGCGGATACTTCAGTTGCAGTCCAATATTGTGCTTGGACACGTTCTCCATGCGCTCGCGTCGCGGTCCCAGGACTACCCAAACGGTGCCCGTCAGCCGACCCAGACACTTGCTGGTAATATCCAATTCACGGCACACCTTGTAAGAGTTCATGTAGTCCCGATCCCGTTGCTCCTGCAGCTGGCGTGCGGCCAACAGCTGCGGCTCCGGCCCGACGCGCAAATTAACTGCAAAAGAGTCAACAAGACAATATTAGATCAGGCTCCGGTTACGAGAGATGCCACAGCAGAAGTAACCGACTCTAGAGTCTAGCTTCTACAGCTGCTAAGTTGGAGGCGTTCAGACAGAGAGACGGACGGATGGACGGAGGAAGGAACGGTAGGAGGAACGGAGGGAGAGACGGACGGACGGAGTAGCGGATGGACAAAGGAACGGACGGACAAAGGAACGGACTGAGGGAGAAACGGACTGAGGGCGAAACGGACGGGCGGTGGAACGGACTGAGGGAGAAACGGACTGAGGGAGGAACGGACTGAGGGAGAAATGGACTAAGGGAGAAACGGACGGACGGACGGAGGGAGGAACGAACGGACGAAGGAAATGACGGACAGGAGAACAGGCGCACATGACTAGCTCAAGTCAGGAAGACGCCTTTATGATCTGGGAGCTGCTTCTTGCTGACTTTTAAGACATTCTCAATGAATGCAGGGCATGCACATGGATAGAATTCGGAATAGGGGGCTATGCTCTGCAACCAAGCCCGGAACACATACCCTGTACACGGCCACAGGTGTAGACAAGCATGGGATCCAGTACGGTGCCCTCGCTGCCCGCGTAGGGATCGCCGACAAAGAAAACGGTGCTGCCGACGGGAAAGAGCTGCTCGATTTTCCGGAACTGAACATGCAAATTGTCGCGCACTGTGATATCGGAGACAACGCCCTGTGCCGGATATGGGGTGACCGAGCTGTTCCACGAGTCCTGCATAAATACGCTGCCACGCTGGCCGAATTCCACAGAGCTGCCGGCATAGGTGCGTATATAGACGAGCACATGGTAGTTGGCAAACTTAATGCCCATGCGGCTAGTAAAACTGTGCAAAAAAAAAAAAAGAAAAACAAACATTAGACTAGGAAATGATGTGAATCTGAGCCCTGCATCGGTTAATTCATTTGCCTTTAACGCGAATACTGAAATCGATTAAGTCAAATAAACGACAGAGTTGAACCTTCCAAGCACGAATCGAATGTACGTTGGATCAAACTCGAAGGCATTCAGACAAACGAAGTTCGAGCTGTTTGAGTCACCAACATGTTCGAGCTCGACTTGTTTAAGCTCGACCTCAACGAGTCAGCAACATGTTCGACCTGAACGAATCAGCATCATGTTCGAGCTCGACTTGCGCGAGTCAGAAACATGTTCGAGCTCGACTTGTTCGGGTCAACAACATGTTCGAGCTCGACCTCAACGAGTCAGCAACATGTTCGACCTGAACGAATCAGCATCATGTTCGAGCTCGACTTGTTCGAGTCAGCAAACAATTTCGACCTGCACGAAATCAAGAACATGTTCGAGCTTGACTTGCGCGATTCAGCAACATGTTCGAGCTAACCGGATAAATCTTAGCCCCGACGAGGCGATAATTATCATTATCAAATATCATTGTGCATTGTTATTAGCTGAAGTAAGTCGACGTTATTTGTTCGATTGAACCGTTATGTCTTTAAGAGTGGTTCGACTCAATTTAACTAGTCCACAACTTGAGCAAGAATTGTTGAAATAACCGAAAAGTCTTTCGCTTCACCCGATGCCAGGCTCATTTACAAATCGATGCGCTATTGGGTCAACACTCAACTGTTCCTCGAGCGCTTTGCAGTCGGATTCGAAATATCGCGATTCGTTTGCACGCACGCCTTCCTTGTCGACGATTTGATCGCGTGTCGCCACGCTCTCCACCTTGGCCTTGATCAGATGCGGCCAGCCAATGTGCACCACCTGGCCGAGATATTGCGAAGCCACCGACGTGAGCGTGTCCTGCTGTGAGCGCTGCTTCGGCAGCAAGACCATGCTCTGATTGCGGCTCGCCTGCTCGAACACCTTGACCCGATCGTAGCGCAGCTCAAACTGAAAGAAAGTTGCAGATATTAGCTAGTCAATTGTTCTCTAGAAGATTCATTTTACTCACATTAAACTCCAGGTGCTTCATGGTCGGGAAACCGGGAAAGAAGACGTGACGCGCCGCATTCGGCAGCTCCACGCACACAGTTCGCGGCGTATTGATCGCAATCTCGTGCGCCCAGCGCGCCAGCTCCGTGCAGAAGACGTGCTGCATCGATTTGAGCGGCGCCAGCGCCTTCATTGGACCCTGCGACTGGGCACTGTAATCGTATTGAAACATCGGACCGTGGCGATTCCTGTCCCGCTCCTCGCTGTTGAGCAGCGGCTCACACGCTGACATGGCCCTCAGGAGGCGATCCTCTTCGATGAAGGGTATCAGCACAACTGCCTCCCAGTCGTGCTTTTTGCCATTCAAATCGCTCTCGAATTCCGTCGGATAGAACTCGGCCAGTGGACTGTTCGGGTTGAGCATCAGCTCGTGATACGCTGCCGGCAATAGGCTCACACTTGCCGCTGGCAGCACCGCAAGCAGCTGTAAATTGGTTCAAGAATCAGTCGAATTTATCTATATATCCCTTTATGCTCCCTGGCTAAGCAAAAGGAGAACCATCTATCAGGAGGCAACATTTCAAGTGTATATTTGGCGCAGCCTCACTTCGATGTCTTCTCGATAAGTATCGATTTTAGGCCGCACTTATCTAAATCCGATATCAGCTACTGCTGATTCGCTTAAAATCGATAAGTATCGATTTATTTTTCATATAGTTGGGTATTTTTTCAAATTTTCAAACGCCTTTTAAGTTGGTTTTCTTTTAGAGATTGCGTGCCCTTTCTTTTAAATCGATAAATATCGATTTTCATACACTCCCCTTAGCTTGAAATCGATAAATATCGATATTCAAACATTTCTTTTCTTGATTAAAAGAACATGTTTGACTTATACAGACATTGATTCATTTCTATAATCCTTTCCCCAAATAATATCGAAATTAAAACACATTTTGGAGCCTTTTAAAATTGGGCAACTATGTGAGCCACACAAAAGTGGGATTCAATTGCAGCATTACCCGAAAAATCGATAAATATCGAATTTGGAATTCAGATGGAATGGAGAGTCTACGCCTGATTTTTATATGGTACAAGCACACATCTGCGTGTTCTATTTAGGCTCAAAGTATAAACTATAAAACGGGGAAGTTATTCGGAAATGAAGGTGAATACAGAGTATCTGCTAGGCGGATTTCAATAGAGTATTCACCTGCTGGAAGGGCAAAAATGGTTTGCCCAGCTTAAAGTTGATGCGAATGTCCTTGATGTTGGTCAGATCGCTGATGAAGGGCGCATAGTGATAGGGATAATACCAATCCCAGGACTGCACGCCGCGATAATAATAGTCGAGCACCCACTGCATCGCGGTCACATAATGATAGCCCAGCTCGCCAATCAAATCGCTGTGCATCTCGTTCTTGAACTTGTTCCGATAATAGTTCCGCTTGTAGTTCTGGAATTCGGAACGCAGCGACGTTTGCTCGTCGCCAAAATCCTCATCGCTGTCGCCCTCATAAAGCTGCCGGAGAAATGACAAAGAAATGGATAAGTTAGAAGTTAAATCAAGAAATATAAAGAAATATTATATCACGAACCAAACCGAAGACTCTTACATATATTGGGTATATTATTTAATTTGAATTGAAAGATTTCAAGTTTTCCGCCAATTTACCACAGTTGCGGGTGAAATTGCCCAATTCGCTGAAACACGCATTCATTAAGTTCTTATGTAGGGATTTGACAATCGATTTGAAGCAAATCGGAAAAAACTAAAAATGTAGCCCGAAAAATCATTGAATCGCATTTTCCAGCGAGTAAGCGTGGATTCTGTGGAAAGTGTGAAACACGTCTCAAATGATTTTTTATTTGCGCGAAACGTCAACCACCCAAACTTTCACCCCCATTACCACCAGGAAGGCATGGATTTTCCAAGTAAAAGTGTGAAACACTCTTTAAATGATTTTGAACAAAGTTCTTTGAAAATGAGCTTAAGGCCGATCGGGTGGTAAATAAAAAAGTTGCATACAAACGATTTTCACGATTTTTCCACACATGCGGGTGGAATGCATTACAAAAGGTAACTAGAGTGGAAATTTCAGCTTCCTAGCTAATGCGGATTGGACTGTACGCTGATCAATCAGTCAGTCAGTCAGTCAGTCAGTCAATCAATCGGTCAGTCAGTCAGTCAGTCGATTGACTGAACTTGCTTATTGCTTCAATTCGATTAGGATATCATGATAAAAATAAGTTTTGAATAAAAGAATTACATTTTCGTTCGAAAACTTTCATAAGATATCGTAGTCTGATATGATATACATGTACATTCATATGTATATGCTATATAGTTGCCCGATCGGCTCGACTTTAGCATACATATTGACTGCCTGGGGCAAGAAGAGGAAGAGAAGAATGCAGATATCAGCTGTTTTGTTGATGTTGATCAGGAATACATATGTATATATGTATATTAAATATACCATATTGTGGTTTAGTCTGCGACAAGTTCTTAACAAATCTATTTTTAGCAATTTAAGTTCCAGTTTAAGCGCATCGTTTGT
Source organism: Drosophila littoralis (assembly GCA_018903485.1). Taxonomy (NCBI): domain Eukaryota; kingdom Metazoa; phylum Arthropoda; class Insecta; order Diptera; family Drosophilidae; genus Drosophila; species Drosophila littoralis. The sequence continues at coordinate 4,241,012 of JAEIGF010000591.1, forward strand.
TTTGCGAAACAGTTATATTTGATGAATGTATGTATGTGTGTGTGTGTGAAAAAAGATTTGAGGCGCATATTAAAAGTGGAAGCAAAAGCAACAAATGTACTGCGTGCTCTTTCGCACGCATTGGCTAGAAATGCTGGCTGAAATGCTAAAAATTGCAAAAGCTCTCCATTACGCACGCACATACGCATGCAAACGCACACACGCACACGAACTTGCAGTAAATGAAAGCTCGACACAAGCAATTTGCAAAAGGAAATGAAATGCAATAAAAGCTTGCTCTCACTCTCTCCCGCTCCCTCTCACGCTCTCTTTCTTTGTCTTGCGGTAAATGAGCAGCTGGTTTAAGGCGATGCGCTTAAGCAGGGGAATTAAAAAGAAGGGAAATATAAATAAAAAAAACCATTATTACCTTCATGCTATTGTCAATGAGTGCGGCCAGATCGTCGCTATATCCATCAAAGCTGCCATTCTTGAGCTCGGCAACATCCACATCGAACGCCTCCGTCTTGGCGTTCATGTACTTGAGATCATCGCTGTGCTCCTCGAACAGCTGCAGCTCCACCTCGCTGAGGGCCAGCATGAACTGCTCCAAACGCTCCAGATTCAGTTTGCCGTGCTCATTGATATTGCCGCCCAGCTGGCGATAGATCCGTATGTAGGTCTTGTAGAGCAGCGGCAGGGCATTCGACGAGATGTGCAGGCAGGGCAGATGCGGTATAAAATCGTTGCCCACCATGAAGCCCATCAGTACCCAGTCGTCGATCAGCTGTGCCACGTCCAGTTTCTGTTCGGGCGTCGACAGCTGATGGAACTCGAGCTCCAGATATTCGCGCAACAAACCCAAATGCAGCAAAAAGAAGCGCGTCTCCTCGACGGAGGTGCGTTTCACATTGCGTCCGAATTTCACCTCCTCGCGCAGCACCACGAAATGCAGCTCGTGCGTGCACAGACCCAAGATGATTAGATCCGCGTCCAGGCCGTAGAGGCAGTGACGCGTATTGGGATCGAAATTGGGCTGCGCCTTCATGTAGCGTATATAGTCCATGATCTTGTGCTCGCCCTCGCCGGGCGTCTCCTGGCCGCTGAGTATGATGCGGCACTTTTGCCATAACGGATCCGTTGAGATTTTGGTGCGCAGAAAGCAGCGCAAGCCCTGCTGCAGCCGGGCCATAAACTCGGTGCCGGGCGTTATGCAATTGCTATCGAAGCGTTCGTGCTCCCGCCGTTCGCCGCGCTGCAGCGCCTTCGCCTCGAGCATCTCGGCCTCGCGGGCGGAACGGAAGCGTCGGCTGCGCTGTTGATTCATTTTGGCACGTGGCGCCACACCGTCGACGGCCAGAAAGAACAGTTTCTGCGGCTTGATCAGATAGAAGAGTTTGTCGATATAGTTGTAAATGTCCTGGAATATTTGCGGCTCCTCCAGGTGAAAGTGTATATTGTTGTCATCCGGATGCGAACAGTTGTGCACAATGCCGTTCATGTCCAGGTACAGATTGTCGAATTCCGGTATCTGTGGGCCAAACCAAAATTTCTCTCCGATTATTACAAATCTAGCCCCGCCGAGACCCCCCTCCCCCCTCCCCCCTCCGTCACCACCACACCGCACCCTTACTTACGCTATGCTCACGCGCCAATTCGCTGAGACACGGATACCGTTCGCTGATATAACGGAAAAACTTTGGTACACCCATGGTGCTGCGTCCTTTCGGGTTGGTTTTGTTGGCTTGAAACGGTTAATTATATCCTTGCCACGTCTGTTTCGCAACAACAATGACAACAATTGTCTGCTGCTTGGTTCTGGCTGCTGCTGCTGCTGCTGCGGCTGCTGCTTCTTCTTCTTCTGCTGCTGCTGCTGCTGCTGCTATTTCGCACAGAAAATTTCGACTTGTTTGTATGCAGCGTGACTGCAGTCTGTATGCGCCTAAATTCCCATAATTCAATTACGAATTAAATACCAGCTAAATACTGTTTCCACGAAAAATACCTAATGTTATATGTCGAAATATATTACGCCAAACAGCTGTTTGTTGTTCAGTGTTAGTGATGTGCGAGCGATAGTGCCAGATATATCAAGCAGCCAGATATTTGAAAATTGATATTGGGCGGGATTACCAATAGTTCAACAAATGTATAAGAGACTGTGGCATTATGCAAATATCAAACTGAGAATATAATCATTACAGCTGCTCCGCACGTTCCGTGGCTTTAAAATCTAGACCGCAATTGAAAGGTAAAAGACACGCGATGAAAAACATGCCTTATCGATGTTTTTATATCGATACATCTAAGCTTATGTCACATCAAGTCTCATAGCACTCAGCTAGGTGTCAGCCTAGGACGTGAACAGCTGTCAACAACAAAAAATACTCATTTTTTTTGTGAACGCTTCTGTTCGAAAATTTTACGTAATTTCTATTGTGATTTGCCGTTGATTGCTCGCGCAATTGTTTTAAACAGAAACAAGCGAAAATGTCGCTAATCCGTCAGGTGTTGTGCCGCACAGCGCCCACAATGCAGTTGTAAGTGCCTGACCATGCCCACATGCCGTCACATCAGCCCTGCTTCAATTGTGCTCCCTCCATTTGCAGCACCGCCCGTCGCTGGGCATCCTCGCAGGATGTGGCGCCCATTGATCCCAGCACAGCGCTGGCACGCCCCGATGAGCTGGAGCAGCGCAACAAGCTGAGCGGCAAGATAACGGTGCCCGTTGACGTCAATCTCGGCCCCATATCGGGCGTGCCCGCCGAGCAGCTGAAGGAGCGACGTGTCCGCATCCATATACCGCCCAAGAATGCCATGCAGAGCGGCACAGACAACGTCAACACCTGGCTAATTGAGTTCGACAATCGCGAACGCTGGGAGAATCCGCTCATGGGCTGGGCCTCCACGTAAGCACCGCGAGCTGTGGCCCGCCAATAAGAAAAAACACAAGCTAATCCCCCCTCTCGTGTCTCACTCCCGCAGCGGCGATCCGTTGTCCAATTTGAATGTGCAATTTGGCACCAAGGAGGAGGCCATCACCTATTGCGAGCGCAACGGCTGGCGCTGGTACGTGGACGGCGAGCTGAAGCCCAAGAAGGAGCGCGTCAAGAACTACGGCGTCAACTTCTCCTGGAACAAGCGCACGCGCGTCTCCACCAAGTGAATGGCAGGCGTCGTCGCCGCCAAGTGGCAGCAGAAAATTGCGCCTTCCAAAATAATTTAATTGCTACTTTTTTTTTCTCCCTTTCGCTTACATTAAAACTAAAGCCAACATTAATTATATTGTGTGCGCTTGTGGCTGCGCGGGGAACGGGAGCGGGAGCTGCGGGAGCGCTTGGAATGCCTTCGTTTGCCCTTGTGCCGATGCCTGCTGCGGCTGCGACTGCGCTGCTTGGGCCGCCCGGAGCGTCGGCTGCGCTCACGACTGCGACTGCGTCGCCTGTGCCTTGCCTCGCCGGCAACGGCTGGAAGCAGCTGTTGCTGCTGCCGCTGCTGCTGCTGGAGCGCCTGCATCTGCAGCTCCACCAGCTGATGCATCTCCTCGTGCAGCGTGGGCTTGCTCTTGCGATGCCGTCGCTGTTTACGATGCGCTCGCCTGGTCTCGGCCACCAGTTGCGCAAAGTTGGCGTTCTGCTCGCAGCTGGGACGCTGTCGTGGCGTGCGGCTGAGCACATGCTCATAGATGAGCAGCTTCTGGGCTGCGCTAAAGTTGGCCTGCAGATCCTCGAAAGTGTTGACCTCGAGCCGCGTCTCCTCCGGCAACAGCTGCTGGAGCTGTGCCGCGGTCAGCTGTACGCTGTGCTCTGCTGCTACTGAGCAGCTGGGCGGCAGCTGCTCCACAAGGGGGCTGCCTGTTGTGGGGGCCGGGCGATGCTGCTGCTTGTAAAGATGGTAAGCAACAACTGTGGGCAGAGTTTGTGGATTGAGACTTGCCTGTAGCACGCCCTGCTCTGTCCAGTGCAGACGCTGCAGCAGCTGCTGGAGCTGCGCCCTGCTACAGGCCACATATTGACGCAGTTCGTCCTGGGCGGCGACCTTCTCGCAGGACATGTCAAATGCATTCGTACTGTGTGACCGGCCTGCTGGAATTGAGTATGTTTTGTTTAGCGTAGCAGGGTCACACTTGAAAATACCAGACAGCAACGTAAACAACAAGGCCGTAAAAGAAAGAAATGCCAAAAACAAATGCAGCTTGCAAAATAATTTGATTTGTGAAAAAGCTTAGAAACGGTAAGAAAAAAAATTACACCAACTGCTCTTAAAACTACTTGATGCCATTCAATCCAGTATTTATTTTAGCTCCAAAAGAGCACAGTAAAAGCCATTATCAGGCAGGCGGCACCAACCCACGGCGATTTGCGTTCCCCAATGCGCGCCAGCTTCCAAAACGTGCCCAGTAATCTGCAGTGCATTAACAATATTTTAAATTGTAATCAATTATATATATATATATATATGTATGTGGGATAGCCGCTTACCCCGTCTTGTTGCGATCAATGATGCTGGGGAAGAGCGAGCGCAAATAGGCGCAGGTGCATATCAGCAGCAGAATGACCGACAATAAGCTTTGGAAATTGAATAATGCACTCTGAAATATAATAATGGTTTGTCAGCGACGTTTAAGCGCTACTTGCACAAATTTAATTATTACCATCCTGTTGTGTCGCTTGACTGTTGGCAAAGCTAAAATAAATAAATAAATAACAAATTAAACTGTGACGTGCCGTGCTGAGTGTGGCCGAGCCTGCGATGTTTAATATCGGAACGGCGGCCGAAATATCGCTATATGGTTATCGTTGCAACACGCAACCCTAAATTGCCGGCACGACCAGTGCGTGACATATCGATGGCCGTTAAATATATCGCTCAAATGCATATCTAATCTATCGATATTTTTAGTCATCCCTACCTCGACGTCTCTAATACGCTGCGGGATTTTTTTTTTTGCTCTATTACTATTTTTTGTCGTAATTGTAATTTGATCGTCGAATTGCAAAACCTCTTTGATTTGCCGTTGAGGGTTCTTCAGCGAGAGCCCCATCAATGGCACGGGCTTAACAACGATCAAATTGAAAGTATCCGCCAATTGCGTCAAATAAGAAAAAAAAACTTTTTACTTTCTTGTGTATGCGTGTGTGTGTGTGTGTCGGTGTGTGCTGCACATAGCGCAGCATTCGGTTGAACTTTAAATACAGTCGAATAAAACATAGAATTGTCCAACAAGCAAGTACAGTTAAAAAAAAAATATTAATTTTCAGATGAATTCGCAGTCCTTGGACTCGTTCATCTGACGAGAAGAGTTACCAATTTGTGTCTGTGCCTCGCATTGCAATTCTTAATGCAGAGCAAGTCGCGCGCTCGTTGAAAGAAAAGAAAAAAAAAAAACAAAAAAGTAATTGCTACATTTTTTTTTTCGTACGTCTTCGTATATGAAATCGGTAATATCGCACATATGTATATGTTGTTTGTTGTATATGTGTGTGTGCGTGTAAGTGTGCGCTCCGCGTTGCGTTTTTTTTGTTGAGAATTCTGGCCGCTGAAGCGCTCCTGTGTGTTTGTGTGCGTCTGTGCGAGCGAGCGAGCAGAAAGGCAATACCGACAGCAACCACAACCACAACGACGACAACAACAACAACAGCAACAAGCAAACTCTACATACACAGTCGCAGCTCACACACTCTTGTCATGTTGACACTCTTGCGGATTCGGCCTGCACTTGCATAGCGGTAAGTGCTTAATACAAAAATATGCTCATCAAATAATGCATGTAAGAGAAAGAGAGAGTGAGAGAGAGAGAGAGAGTTGCAGCAAGTAGATTTTAAGCAAGTTCGAATTTAAGTTTCAAAGGAATCAAATTGTATATGTATATAAATATATCTGTACATATGTACATATATGTACGAAACTTAACATGGGCATGCACACAGATGTGTGTGTCTGCGCCTATGTGTTGGTGACAGCGGCGCGCGCTGTTAAGTTTTGCCTTTTTTTTACAGCACAATAACCGTCATATAATTGGGTGCATTTGGTTTGGCAAAGCAGAGTCAAAAATGTGACCTATTCAAGCGTAACAGCTAAATACCGAATGGATAGAAGTTATAACAATTTCAAATGCATGCATATATAAGCACACACATGCATATACATGCATATATGTGTTTCTATATACATAATTTTAAACGCTTCTAGGGTTGCGTTCACGCTTGTGCTGATTGTTGTTGTTTTTGTAGTCTCTTGAAAAAAAAAGCAGCGGCACTTCTTGCTGCTGCTGCTGTTACTTCTGCTTCTGCTGCTTCTTCTTCGTTGTCGTCGTCGTCGTCGATGTCGATGTCGTCGAGTTGTGTTCAGCCGATATCTTCTCATCGCAGACATTCACCAAAAAAGTGTTGGCCAAAGCAGCAGCAGCAGCAGCAGAGCAGCAGGAGGCAAGAGAGCGCGCAAATAATAATAAATGAAAAATATAATCAAATAAACAACAAATAATTGAAAAAACAACCGAAGTCAAGTAATTAAATATTTTTGTTAAGTGCGCAACAACAAAAGTGTTTGCATAAAAAAAAAAAAAAAAAAAGTTTAAGGCAGAGCCAGGCAATTTTTGTCTCTCGGCAACTGCGTGGCTGCTGCGCCTGTGTGTGTGTGTGTGTGTGTCTGTGTGTATGTGAGAGCGAGCGGGAGCGAGAGAGCGCGCCACATAAAGTTTTCGACAGTCGGCAGCAAGCAGCAGCAACAAGCTTTTTCGCAACGCTGTGTACGAAAGAAGGAAAGAAAAGGTAAGAGATGCATTCGTTTATTTTGCTATGTTTTCTATAAAACACACACACACACACACACACACACACACAGAGAAACAAACACTCATACTAGCTCATTGGAAATGCATGCTTTTTTCTAGTGAAATTGAAAAAAGAAAATGAAAATAAGAAACAATTGCTAATTGCTGCCGCTTTTTATTTTCGTTTTTGCACTCTTGGTTTTTTTTTTTTTTTCCATACTCATTTATCGTAGCGTTTGTTTTGCGTTCGCGCTTCGTTATCAGTTGCGCTTTGGCTTTTTGCACCCATTCGCTGGCTACTTGCACGCTTTTAACTTGTTTTTAATTCATTCATATTCGCAAAATAGCTGGCTTAATTCATTAAAATGTACATACATATATGTATGTGTATATATTTTGCGCAATTTTTTTTTTTTGACATTTCATTTTGCGCTATGTTCTATGTTTTGCTCATACGTGGTCGTGCATACATATTCAGCTCTCTCGCGCTCTTTCTTCTGCTCCCGCACTCACACACACACACATACTCACTCACTCCCACTCATACATTGCCGTTTGCAGTGAGAGCTTTGGCCAGTGTTGCATTTGGGCGCGCGCTGCTTTTAGTGCTTTTTCCATTCAAACGCTCGGTTTTAACATTTAACATGTTCGGAGCGCTTTTGAAGTTTTTTTTTTTTTTTTTTTTTTAGCGCGTAAACCCGTTTTGTTTATTGTTTTAAGCAAGAATATGCCAAATGTAGTAGAAATTTGTAAACCGGTACCGGGGGGTACTTGATGATTGCCAGTTTCTGGTTACGTTGAAACAATTATTTCATTTCGTTTGGATGGCATTAATACGTACCTACGTACACTGTAATAAATATCAATGTAAACACAAGTTTTCTTCTAATTACACACATACATGCACATACACGAATGCAATCGTGTGCGTGTGTGTGTGTGTGTGTGTGTGTGTGTGTGTGTGTGTGCGCCTTGCACTTGAACTGAACGCTAAAAATGTGTGGAAAATTTCTAATCAATTTGCAACGCTAAATGCAGCAAGACAATATTGTGTGGTGGCAGGGGGGGGAGGGTCATAAAACAAAATTGTTGTAAATAGATTTAGTTAATCGCAAAACCAATTACAAGACTTAACAAACAACAGCACACACAAAGATTTTCTTATCGATTTCAATTGGTCGCCGCTGCCGCTGGCGCTGATGACGTCAAAAGCCATCGCGCAGATTCTGATGAAAAAACAATAAAACAACAACAACAACAGAAAGTGCTGCCCAGCGGCGGGCAGAACTTTTCAGATTTACATTAACATACACGCCAGGCGCAGACGAGAGATGGCGTCGAGAATGTGAGTGCGAGCTGCAGCAAGCCGCGATTACAGCTTTATATTTCTTATTCATTTGCTTCGTTTCGCTTCGCTTTATGCCTGCACAAAAATTTGTCAAGGCCACAGTTGCTGCTGCTGCTGCCGCCGCCGCCCCCGCGCTGCTGTTGTTGCTGCTTTGTCTATCACACGCTGATTTTGCCCTTTTGTCGTTTCTTGTATGCATACACACGATTCGTGCATAATGCATATTGTGTTGTAGTTATGCTTGAAAGAGTGAAAGAGAAGAAGAGCTAAAGCCTAGTTCTATGTTGCTGCTACTCGTGCACGCATACACACAAACACACCCACGCAGACAAACACACACGCACACATACACAGTATTTGCATTTTTCATTAGATTGTTGCGCACCATTTTTTCCCCCTCCGTTTCTGGTGTTTCATAATTTTTCATTATCGATTTGCGTAATTTGGCAAACAAATAAAATAGAAGCAAAATAAATAAAAATAATAAAAAAAAAAAAACGTTAGCCGCGCACAGTGGTCAAAGCATTGTAATAATGCAACACAAAAGGAATGCAATGTACGTATGTATGTATATGTATATGTATATGTATATGTGTGTGTATATGTGTGTGTAACATTCTTTGGTTTTACCGTTTCGCCGTTTGCGTTGTTCCTGTTCCTCCCATTGCTAACATAATATTTCGACGACAATGTTAAAGAAAACAGAAATCTTAGCTAAATAAATGAGCAGCAACAAATTGTTGTTGTCCTCCCTCTCTGGTAGAATTTGCTAATTAAATTAGAAAATACAAAATATTCTTAATGCTTAATATATGTACATATGTCGTATGTGTATATATATATGTATATGTATGTATGTATGTATATGTGTGCGTATGTATTGCAAGTGCAATTGGCATTGTTTTTGTTTTTTTGTTTTTTTTTTTTTTTTGTCATGGGACACACGTTGCGCGAAATTCTTATCTCATCTATAACGGTAACGACGCAGCGCTGCTTGCCTGCTACCGTTAATAATCCACGCATTAACAATGTTTTTGACAGCGTCGCAGTCAGCGGCGGCTCAGTGCTGCTCCCATTAGCTTGTGTCTCACGTCAAATCTAGCTGTTTTTTTTTTTTTCTTTCATCTCGTATAAGAGCTGTTTTTTCTCGTATAAGATATGTTTAGATATATAAGAGTTAAACAAACCATATTGATATATTATATGCATATTATTTATATTTAATTCGGCGAGTTCGAATTAATATACGAACGAAAAAGAAAAAGAAAAATAGTTATTTTCTAGCTAGATTTCACACCATGCGCTATTTAGCGTGCTGCGGCCGCGGCCGGGCAGAGCAGCTCTGTTGCTGCCGCTTGATAGCGACGACGCGTCGCTCGCGCCGGGCAGCGATCGCTCGCGTGCCGTTTGCGCTGCCTTTGCTTTTGCTCATTCTTATTTTGACAAGCGACGTGTGCGGAACGCATTACGCGCGGTGTTCATCTGATCAAATTTCGTTTACCTTTTCGTGCGTAGCGCGGATCAACCAGACTCTAGCACGGACACCACACACACACACACACACACACACACACTCATGCGAGCTAACTGTGTCTTTATGTGAACGTGTTCCTGTGTGTGTGCTTATGTGTTAATATTTTTATAAATATATATATATTTTTTTTTTGTCTCTTTTGTTTGCGTGTCTATGTTTGTGTGAGAGACATTTGGTGGTTAAACAAACGTTAACAATTGTAGTAAAACAAAAAAAAAAAAAAAAGAAAGGAAGTTCAAGCAGCAGCAGCGCTGCCCGCGCGCTGCAGGCAGCAGCATTAGCAGCAGAAATGGCCCAGTGTTGTGAGACGACAACAACAACGGCAACAATGTCCTCACGATTTGGCAGCACTGCCAGACAGGCGACGCTGGCGTCCGCATTGCTATGTATGTATTATAAAGCACCCTGTATTTAACACACTAAACTCACGCCCACACATGCTCATGCACCCGCCGCGCTCCTCTACACTCATGAACTTGCACTTGGGCTTCATTCTTCTTCTTCTGCTTGTTGTTGTTGTTGTTCGTGCTGTTGCCTGTGGTCAATAATTCTGCTGGCACTGCGCTCTTTGACAGTTCTTCTTCTTCTTCTTTTTCGACTGTCTGCCCTGCGTGACACACATTTTGTCTCAATCGCGTGTTTTGGCACTTGGCATAAAGTTTAATGACTTTTTATATACCTATGTACCTATGTTTCATTAACGTCAACTTGGTCAATTTTTTGTTTTGTCGTCTGCTTATTGATTTACACGCAACAAACTCTGCCGTTATGCACATGGATCTACAAATGTGTGCATGTTGCGTGTGTGTGTGTGTGTGTGTTTGTGTGGTATTGGTCACACTGTTGCTGCGCGCTTTTATATTATGGGCAGACCACATTCTACTGCAGCGATTGCGGTTGTTGTTGTTGTTGTTGTTGGTGCCTTTTAAGCTATTTGTCATCATTATGATTGACTTCATTATCATCGTTCGTAATTTGTAATCATGAAAACAAAACAGCAGACAGCAAGAGATATATTTGTTTGTATTTTGTTGTCAGTTTTGTTGTTTTGCTTTTTTTTTTTTTTTTTCGAATATATTAGAATATTTTCGCTATTTTTGTGAATTTCCGCCTTCAGACTTGTTTTGTGTTCTTGCCGCTCGGTTTGTTAGTTCTAACAGTTTGATGAGATTTTCTGTAGAAAGACGAGACCTTTTCTACACACATACATGCACACACACACACACATGCACACATTTTATACTTTCTTTAATTTGCGAATTTCTGTTCAACCGGAATTGTGTGAACAAAAATTGCACAGAAATCAAATGCGAATGTTTTTGGCCTTGAGCATTTTTATTTATTTTTTTAATTTTCAATTTTAATTCAGTTGATTTGCCTAAGTTTAGTCGCAGTTTGCAAAAAAATGTGCAAAATTCTAATTGGAATGCGCTTTACAGTTACATCGAGAGCTTCTGTCTGTGTGTGTGTGTGTGTGTGCGTGCGTGCTTTCTATTAAAATTCGGCATCAACGGCACTTTTGTCCGCGACATGTCGGTCATTGCCTCTGCTTCTTGCGCCAATTTTATTTATTGCCTTTTTTTTTTTTTTGGTGAAAGTTTAACCCCCCAAAGCAGAGCCCACACGTGTGCGCCTGCTGCTGCTGCTGCTGCCTTCTACACTCTGCACAAAAGAGATCGCAGCACGAGAGCGCAAGAGAGAGGAAGAGAGCGCGTGAGAGTGGTGGAAGAGGGGGCGGGGTGAAGCGATATACAAAGCGGCGCTCTCTTAAGCTAAGCTCAGCTTTTGCGGCACTTTTGATGATGCATTGACGTTCGGTTTGAGGAATGTTGCCAGACACACACACACACACTCACACACATACACAGACATGCACAGACAAGCAGACAGAGGCGGGAACACAGTTACAGACACAAACGGTGACATTGTTGTTTGTTATAAAACACTTGGCACGTTTATGGCAAAAGCTTTTTAGCCCTTACCCAGTGCATCAACATGATCGAAACCGAAAGTAACGTATGACAATGCGATTATACGCTTAAATAAATAAATAAATGTGCAGTTATGTACATACATACATATGTATATGTGTATGTATGCATGTATGCATGCATGTATGTGTGTATGTATGCATGCATGCATGCGCATGTACGCAAGCGAGAGTGTAGAGACATTGGAATTGTCAATGTCAAGGTGAATTTGTGCATATTTATGGCTGGAAGCGCACTGGAAGCAAAATGTGCCACATCAAGTTCAAGAGGAAGAGCGATGCGCGATGCGTGCGGCACAGTGGTCGCTGGCTAATGAGAACGCAGCTGCGTTTGAAATGTGAAAAGCTTTAGATGAAATTTATTGTTCTTATTCTCCCGTGTCTTCAAGGCTTTTGGCTTATCTAATTCTCACCCCTCCCCCCCGCCTTTGACAGCCAATTATTCGATTAGATTGGCGTAAAAATATGCAAATGTATTCCAGATTAAGGCGTATTTTATTTATTATAACTGCCCTCTAAATGAGGCAAGTTTAAACACGTTAACACAGTCACAAGTTTCTCAATATTCATTACAAACTAACTGAGCGATAACTGAGTGTTGTTAAACTGCAGTGTTGCAAAATGATAAAAAAAAAACAACTAATGAATTGCTTAAGATTGCAAAATACTTGTGCTACAGTGGAGCAAATAGCAGGGATTTGATCGATTTTTTTCTATAAGAAATTAAAATTTCTAATATATTATTCAGTAAGAACTGACTGATTGACAGACTGATTGACTGATTGACATTTAACAAATCGCTAAGAAACAGCTTTTTGATGAAACTTGATCAATGATTATGAATAATTCCACCCTGATGGTCGGAAAACGTGTGAAAATTGCAGAGAAGGAAAAAAGGTGTTGGGTAAAATGAATGAGCCGATCAAAGCCGGGTACTACCTGCTGCTAATATACATACATATAATAAATACAATGTGTATTTTAGTTGAATTTTAATTGCATTGTTTTGTTGTATTTTATTTTTATAATGGTTTCTTTTTTTTTTTTTTATATTGTCTTATCAGGCGGCAGACATGCTTCTTTCGACTATAACCATTCATGTTGACGATAACTCTGCCACATACATGTGTATATATGTATGTGTGTACATATGTGTGTGCATTCAAATATATGTATATTCATACAATATTCATTTTGTATATTGCTGATAAGCGAGAACAGGGCGATTAGCACATGGAAAAGCGGCAGCTGGTTAATTGTTCCGTTGTCTTCTTCTTCTTCTTGTTGTTGTTGTTGTTATTGTTGGGCATGTTAGATTTATGAGATAACATGGAAAGGGGTTGGGGGGGTTAATGAGACCTGCACAATTCGCAATTGTTGCTTAAATGCTTATCAGTCGCTGTCCGGAAATAATCGCATATCAAATACTTTAAATACTTTGTAATTAACGCGTCGATAAATGCGTCTCGACATACAACGTACAAAAATGAAAAGAGAAAGAGAAATAGATAGAGAAAGAACAAGCAGCAACACTGATTGTGAAAGGTGTGCGTGTGTGTGTGTGTGTGTGTGGTGCGGTCACACTGGCCACGCGCTCGGCGAGTGCATGCGCCCAGATAACAATGATAAGAGAGCGCAGAGCGTGCAAGCGAGAGGGCAAAAGCACGCTCCGCTCGCAATGTCAATTGCAAATAGTGGTAAATCCCTTGAAAAAAAAAAAAGAGCTTTACAGCAATCAGGATTCCAATTGGATTATGACCTTCCAGTTGCACAAAAAAGCTCACGCCACAAGGAATTGTGGACTTTGCTTCCAATGCTGCCGCTGCCGCCGCTGCTGCTGCGGCGGCTGCTGGCGATAGCTGCTGCTGCTGCTGCTGCTGCTGTTAGCTGATAGCGCGCATCCCCCACCTTGTTTCACTGTACTCCTCTTTCCACTGCCATTTCGCCTATAGCCGCGGGTCAAGATCATTTTAATGACGCATTTGCGCTTCCCCCATAATCTATATACATATGTGTATAATATGTATGTATATATAAATAAATATACATTATACAGAGCAAATATGCAAAGTGTCTTCCCCATGTTCATCGTTTTCTCTGGCGTTTGTTCATTTGCACTTGGGATCAGTTAAGAAAGTGGGCGACGCCCTGCCCACAAACCACACGCCACCCAATCCCATCCCCCGCCCCTGCCCCTGCCCTCCACGCACGCTCCTGCTAAGCATTTGGCCTGTTGCGCAAACACAGGCAATTGTGAACTAGTCCACACAGACACACACACACACACACACACACATACACACGCATATGTATGCGCAAATGCATTTGCATTTGCTGCCGCTGCATAAGCTCTGCCTCTGCCTCTGTCGCTGCCGTCGCCGACGTCAATCAGTTGCCGTTGCCAATCAAAAAATCAAAGCGCAAAATCGCGCCATTCGATTTTTTTGCGTAGTTTTGAAAACAGTTTTTATTGCCGCTTTTTATGTTTCTATTTTCACATTGCTTTGCGTTTTTTTTTTTTTTTTTTTTTTGTTTTGGCTTTCAATTTTTATTTGTTGACCTCTGCTGCCGGCACAGTTTACAGTTACAACTGCGCTGCCGACTGCGTCGCAGCGCCAATTTGCTTCGCTCGGGTTTTTGCGTTTAGTGCACAATTTTTAGTATTGGCGCATTGAGCGTTGTGTCTGCTTCACGCTGTTTTTTTGTTTTTTTTTTTTATTATTTCTTTCCTTCTTCGTTTCGTTTCACATTTTTTTTTTCCTCTTTCGTTTTTCCTTTTGCAATTCTGCCCGCGCGCGCGCTCGCAGCTCGACAACTCTAAACTTGGCATCAGGTAATTGCATCTGCACACACACACACACGTACATACACACACTCACACACCCATACAGAAACATGCACACATACACGCGCATACAGAGCAACTTGAGCTTTTGATTGGCTGACAGGCTGTTCGATAAGTAGTTGGCTTCGATTGCTTTCTTTTTTTTTAATTTTATTTATTACTAATTTTTTTTATTGCTACGCGCATTTGTTGTTGCTGTTGCACATTAAAGCCATGCAAAGTTGCAAGTTGATTTCCAATTGGTTTAATGAGCCAGAACAGTTAATTGTACTCATTTAAAGTATGCAGCCGCGCCCACCAATGCATTCTATAAATAATTATAATTCACATCAATCGCAATATTCAATGCAAATTAGTTCTCCTGCTAAAAAAAAAAAAACACCTAAAAAAGATCAAAAATTGTTTCCGCTGTGTGCATACACACTTAAGCTGCACTGTGGCCAGTGTTGCCAACTTGTCAAACGCAATTTCGACTAGTTGCAGAGATAATCAGCTGATTTGGCTGCTTAAATATTGCCTAAAACCGCGATGAAGCCACATTTGATGGTTAAAAAGTGGAGCTGGCAACACTGGCCTGCAGCTACCTGAAACAGCTGATCAATAAACGTGCATGCGCTTGCATGTTTGTGTGTGTGCGTGTGCGTGCGTGCGCGCATGCATGAGACGCTGTCTGCTGTTAGGGTTTGGTCTGTCTGGCAGCACTGACCTTGACAGAGCTCCTCTTTTACAGCTGCTGCTGTGACTTAAGTCTGCGTCTGCGCTGTTAAGTCAATTGACAAAAGGCCATCGGCATTTGTGCTCTGTCTTTATGTATGTATCTCGCTCTCCCACACGCACTCACACATACATATGTGCATGCGCTGCACAGCTGATACATAGCTGTTTATTTACAGTTGCCGCCAGACTGAAGCAGCGAGTAAATGATATAAATATGTATGTACATATGAATGTGCATAACATAACATTAGATCATTTACAGCATGCGCGCCGTCTCTTCTTCTTACACTTGTTTTCGTTTCTGTTACATATTGCGGTTGTTTGTTATATGCCTTGCATAAGCAGCAATAAAAATTTCTTTGCTTTGTGCTGCGAAATGAATTTCAAATATGTTTCTTGTTTTTATCTTTATTTCATTTAATTTCTTTTAGTAGATTTCAATTGCAAATGCAATTTAAACATAAGAGTGTCAACAACAGCAGAAGCAGCAGCAATAATTTTGCAGCATTTTGATGCTCTGCAATTAAATCCAGCACGAAGAAGCAGACAACTTTTGCGTTCATTAATCGATCTTTAATTGCGACCAGGGCTGAACTATCGATAACAACTCATTAAACAGCAGACACACTTAAACACACATACGCACACACGCACGCACATACGCACGAATCCCTCGCATTCGCACTCGACTTGTCTTTTCCTTTTCTCTTCTTTCCTTTCCTCTTGTATACTCTTGCGTTAAGCAACAGCTGTTGTTCCTTACACATACACATGTGTTTTTTTTAGTCGTTGCCTCTTCTGCTGCTTCTTTGGCCAGCAACGCGCAGCGTTCGCCCACGCACCGCGCACGTTCTTCAGTTTCTCGTCTCTTCGCTTCACATTTTGCGTTTCTTGCTTTTGTGGTTCGGTTCGGTCGTGCTCAAGTGCAAAAAGAAGTCAAACACACATATACATACATATATGTATATAGCGTATATGTAAACACACGTATGTACATGTATGTATGTGCATATGCATATGTAGTTATCTAGTTTCTCTCCTTTTTTTTCTTCTTCTGGCCACTTTTTATTTCTTTATTCTTTTGTGTTCTTTTTTTTTTCGGTTTTAATTGCGTCTGCTTGTAGCCATATTTCTTTTAACTGGTTTTACTTTTGGTATTATTTTATTTATTTACCTATTTTTGTGTTGGTTTTCTTTTTTTTTTTTTTGTTGCTTTGCATACAATTCGCACGCCCATTCACACACACACACACACACACACACACACACACACACACACGCACATTTTTATGAATAATATTGTTGGGCTGCTGCGTGTGGAACACACAACAACAACTACAACAACAACAACAACTTCATCCAACCCATCAGCAACAACAACAACAACAATCACAATTCCATTTCAAACAACAACAACACAAACAATTAAAACAAATACTCGCCTAATTTCATGTCTCACGCCACAACAACAACAACAACTGTTAACTGTAGCAGCGCCTGCGACAACAACAGCAACAACAACAGCAACAACAGCAGCAACAACAACAACTCAGCAGCAGCAACAACTGCAGTGCAACAACAACAACAACAACAACAACGACAGCAGCAACAATTCAAAACATTTCAATTACATTGCAGCTAGTTCGGCTCCAACCGATGAGGACAACCCCTCCGACCTACCTCCCACAACAACAACAACAACAGCAGCAACAACAACAACAACAGCAGCAGCAACAACAGCAGCAGCAACAGCAGCAGCAGCAGCAGCAGCAGAAGCAATAACAACAACAGTTGCTGCCAAATTGTTGCCGACACTTTACCAAAAATTGACGCCTGCGATCCAACCCGCCCAATCCTTGGCCCGATACAACAGCAACAACAATTCCAATTCCAATTCCACATCCTCCTCATCTGCATCTGCAACTGCAACTGCATCTGCACCTGCATCTGCATCCGCATCTGATTCCAATTCCATATCCAATTCCAGTTCAACGTGCAGCTGTTGCAGGGGAGATAATTTGACAATCTCTGGCGATTTGCTGCAACAACAGCTTGAACAACAGCACGCCGCAGTTGCCGCCGCATCGGTTGTATTGGCCAAACAGGTGGTACGCTCCGTGACCGCCACCAGCATCATGGATATGCCCTATAACACCTCGCCGTCGCTACGCGTGCGGACCACCTCACTCAATCAGCTGAAGAAGACGGCCGACCTGGCCATCGAGAACGAGCTGCACGTCTGCCCATCGATAATGTCCGATGAGCTGCGCAAATTGCTGCCGCCCACATCGGAAACGGTGATGACGAAACCATTTCCGATACGCGGCGAACGCACCATAGCCGATTGCACGACACCGCATGTGATTGCCATGGTGGGTCTGCCGGCCAGGGGTAAGACTTTCATATCCAAGAAGCTGGCGCGTTATCTCAACTGGATTGGCATTGCGACGCGTGTCTTCAATCTGGGTGAATATCGTCGGCACGCAACAACCGCGTACAAGTCGCACGAGTTCTTTCGTGCCGACAACGAGGAGGCCATGGCCATACGGAATCGTTGCGCCAACCAGGCCCTACACGATTCCTGCGAATGGCTGCTCAGCGGCCTCGGCAGCATTGCGGTCTTCGATGCGACCAATTCCACCCACGATCGTCGCCAGTTGATCTACGATATTGTTGTGAAACAGCACGGTTTTCGTTTGTTCTTTGTGGAATCGATATGCGATGATCCGCAAATAATTGAGCAGAACATACTGGAGGTGAAGGTTAGCTCGCCGGACTATATCAATATGAATACGGAGCTGGTTGTTCGGGATTTCTTGCAACGCATCGAACACTACGAGGAACGCTATCAGCCCATCGACGAGGTCGCCGAGTCCCATCTGAGCTTCATGAAGGTCTACAATGCCGGCAAGAAGGTTGTCGTCTACAATAACGAGGGTCACGTCGAATCGCGCATCGTTTACTATCTGATGAATATCCATATAACGCCGCGCACCATCTATCTGACGCGTCACGGCGAATCGGAGCACAATTTGAGCGGCCTAATTGGCGGCGATTCCAATTTGAGTGCACGCGGACATCAGTATGCGCGCGCCTTGTCCTCGTTTATAGCCCAGCAGCAGATTGATGGATTGCGCGTCTGGACGTCCTGGATGAAGCGTGCCATACAAACGGTTGCGGATGTCAAGGCGCCGCAGGAACGCTGGAAGGCGCTCAACGAAATCGATGCCGGCCACTGTGAGGAGATGACCTATGAACAGATCAAGGAACGCTTTCCCGAGGAGTTCAAGGCGCGCGATGTCAACAAGTTTGCGTATCGTTATCCGCGCGGCGAGAGCTATGAGGATCTGGTCGCACGTCTCGAGCCGGTCATTATGGAACTGGAGCGACAGGGCAACGTGCTGGTCGTCTCCCATCAGGCCGTGTTGCGTTGCCTGTTCGCCTACTTTCTGGACAAGTCAGCCGACGAGCTGCCGTATCTGTATGTGCCGCTGCATACGGTCATCAAACTGACGCCCGTCGCCTATGGCTGCAAGGTGGAGCACATTAAGCTGCCCATCGATGCGGTCGATACGCATCGGCCCAAGCCAAAGATACCCGGCGATGTTAGCCAACCGGGCATGGATGGTCTCAGCGGTGAGCTGGTCGCGCCCGATGGCGTCGGCAAGGTGCTCATCGTGGGCGATGATGTGGCAACGGCAACGGCAGCGTCCACCAACGGCAACGGCGGCGCTCGTCTCGACACTCAATGACATTGCCTTCGCCCCCAGAAACCAATCAAATCCAAGACATTATAAAAGGCAACACTCCCAGCACCGACCACCCCCCAACCCCCACCCCAACCTAATCCGACCCAAGGTCCGACCAACCAATCCACAACAGACCTTCTAAAATAGAAAACAGAAAGCACTCAGCACACACAGCGCTGGCGTTGTAATGTTAACAGCAAGCTTAACGGTCGCTGTTAACACAGCACTTACATTAACAGAGGCAGTTTGCGGCTTAAAACGTAACCCAATCAAATGCAGCTCCAATTTGTATTGTGGCCATTAGAATCAACTGTTGCTTACAGTTATTGCTGTTCAAATTGAATGTTACGCTAACAGAATTGGACTTAACAGTTGCAGATAACATACAATATTTTTGCGCTTAGCAGCAACAGCTTAAACATACTTCTTAACCGAAAGCTGTTAACAGAATAGTTTAATTCGACCCGAAACACTCGCGGTAACAGCAGCAGGGTGAAATGTCTGCTAAATGGCTTTGTACTTTGTGCTGTTAACATTTTAACAGTAACTAAATAATCAACTGCAGATTTTAACATTACCCAAACACACACTTTAACAGCAACTGCAGCTGCTGTAGCTTGTAATGTTAACCCTATCATTTAACAGTGTACTTACGTGAACACGAAACAAAAATCCTAAATGTTAACTGTAACAGTAAAAGGTGCTGTACTTCACATAATGTTAACGCCGCTCTCTTTAAGAGCTGTTAGCAAATAACAGTCGCTGACTTTTTTACCCTCTCTCTCTCTCTCTCTCTCTCTCTCTGTTAGTTTTATGCCGCTTGCCTTTTTGTTTTAGGCATAGATTTTACAAATATTTTGTTTCCATCTCGAGATTTTTTTTAGTTAATTTTTGAAATGTTATTTGTGTTAAACATTTATTTGATCTGCTTTTGTCATTGAAATTGTGCTAAATTGTGATTGGAATGACGCTGTTATATTGATGTACTTTACACAAAACTTAAGAGACACAAGAACTTAAACGTAAACCGTAGCCTAGAGTAAGAGGATATATATTTTTAAAACATTTTTATATTAACATTTATTCAAATTTTTACCACTATATTCATTGTTTTATCTTTTTTTTTTTTTCTCTGCTAACAATGTAAACGCGCGCAGCAATTAGAACTGAGAACTTTGCTAAAAAATCAGCTATATATATATATATGTATATTTACAAAATTAAATACAATTATAAATGCGTATAATTATATACGAGCGAAATAAATGATGAGCGTTTTACTTAAAACGTTTGCCAACACTTGATTGTAACTGTACTTGTCGTAGGTTTTTTGAAAAATATTTTTCTATTCGATTCCGTGTCTTTTGTCCTTGTCAAGTTTGGATGCCCCAACTTTCCAACTTAATGAATTTATTGCGTTTACAAAATATAAACTCTAATAAAAAACTATAAATATATATATATACACACACACACACACAACTATACAAATACATTTAAATATATATCAAAATATTGTAATGACATTATAAAAAGAATTACTCAATAATAAAACCAAAAAAAAATTAATTAAAGCCAGAATAAAACCTGACAAATACTGCTTTTTGTTAACAACTGTTAGTTAGGATGAGCTTTAGGGGAAATAAATTCAACCTTTGATTCGATTGTAAATAACAAGTTTTATTAAAGCACAAGATGTAGAAGCCATTGCCTAGTCATGATCTACATGATCCGTTAGCTGTTGGGAAGACAACAGTTCTTTTTTTAGCATAAATATCCATGTTACGTTAACAGCTGTTAGTTTTTGTATAAATGTTAGTGAAGGCCAATTTGATCTGAAATCTTTAAGCCAAGAATAGGTTGAGTATTACTCAAAATAACAATTCTTTTAAGTGAACAACTAACCTGCTTCACATTAGAAAAAGCCTTTTTAGTTAACCCTTTACAACAGTCAAACGTTTGTATAACAGTTTTTAGTTATGCTATGTTATCAAAATGTTAATGTTAACAGCTCTGTATATGGGGGAAAAGGTGTAGCTATAATGGTAATGCTGCTGTTAACAACAGCTTAACTTATTTTAATTGCGTAATTTGATGTTCACGTTACCAGTTCTGTAAATAGAAGAACAACTGTTAACGAATCAGCTGCTATTAACAGCCGTTTAACAGATGTAAATTGAATAATTTGAGTATTATGTTAACAGCTCTGTAAATGGAAGAACAACTGTTAACAAATCGTCTGCTTTCAACATCAGCATAACATTTGTTAATTGCATAATTTGAGGTTCATGTTAACAGTTGCGTAAATGGTAGAACTGTTAACGAATCAGCTGCTGTTAACATCAGCATAACATATGTTAATTGCGTAATTTGATGTATATGTTAACATTTCTGCAAATGAAACAACTGTAAACGAATCAGCGGAAACAGCAGCATAACATATGTTAATTGAATAATTTGAGGTTTATGTAAAAAGTTCTGAAAATGGAAGAACAACTGTTAACGAATCAGCTTAGTTCCGCTCTAAAATGCCTTCTTTAAGCCAAACTCTCGTATGTGCTTGCAGCTGCCGATGCCCGATGTAACCACTGGACAAGTATTAGAATAAGGACTAGGAGCAGACGACGCGGACAAAGCCCCGACAACGACTTGGACTACGAGCTAAGCAGCAGCAGCAGCAGACGCAGCCGCGGCAGCACTCTTGCTTCGCAGCAAGATGCCACGCTTTCGGAACGATGAGCTGGTGGAGACCCGGTACAAGGATGGCGACATTGTTTGGGTTAAGATACACAATTCGGAGATTTGGTGGCCCGGCGAGGTGACCTCCTCGCAGGACTTTCGATTCGTCAACTCTTCGCGGCGTCCATTCGCAGTCGTCGAGTTCTTCAATGAGCGAACTTTGTAAGTCCGCGCTTTCCCAGCCAAAAATAATACGCTAATAAACTGATCTATTTCCGACCTTCCTCCGCAGCGAACAGGTGAACACGGCAAAGCTGATTTATCCATTTCAATGCGAACACAAATCGGAGTTCATCAAAATGGGCACCAGTGAGTAGCACATTATATTTTTTCTTTCGGGAAGCTTTAACTTTTACCGCTATCCATATATATAAAAGATATATCTGTCAAGACTGACCGATCAAACGGAAGAGGTAGCTAAAGTTTTGATCGCATTTGGCTTGTGTTAGAGATGCACGCTAAGACGTGGTTTTGCGAAATTCCACCTGCAGTTGCGGAAAAGTCGTGGAAATGAATGCATGCAGCTTTCTTCACCCAACGATGGGCCTCAAATTCATTTTCACAGATTTTTGCTCAAACTTCTTGAGTGTTTTACACTTTTTGGAAATTTCACGCCGAGAGTTTTCACACTTTTCGAAAATTTAACGGCACCTTAGCTTAAATGGGCATCAAGAATATTATTATGGGAGAGGTTTCATTCTATTTGGTGCATACCAGTCTTCGATATAAAATGCGGTTCAGATCTTTGCTCGAATTCCATTTGAGGAGTGTTTCACACTTTTCGGAAATTTCACGCTTCCTTGGCGGAAATTGGGATAAAAGTTCATTAAAGCTCATTTTCAGTCCATTCCCATGACGTCTCGGACCATGGAGTACCCACTGCTTTTGGGTAGATAACGGGGGGAAAGTCCAACACAAGAATCGAAAGGCAACATAGCTTGGCGATTCTGGAATTTTCACGTGCCACAGTGAAATATTGGCGGAAAGAGCGAAAGTTAGGCTAAGGCTTTAGAATGGATAGAACAAATGTTTGCCCTTCGAGAATCGAAATCGGAAGCTATAATATAATAATATTCTCAACTTCGCACGAGGAAATATCCCGTGAAATTCTGGATTCATACATTAGACCGAAATATGCACACACACCTTTTCACAAATTTAAAGGCAAAAGACACAAGATAGATAAAACTACATATACGTAATAGTATGCACATTGGAATACGTGGCCACGAGAGCGTATCAGCAGCTGCTCCATCTCCTCCTGCTCCTCCTGCTCCTACGCCTGCCGCTACTCGATCTCCTCGAACTCGAGCAGGCCCAGAGGCTGTTCCTGATTGACAGCGGTCGCTGGCTCCTTTGTCGATGGCTTCTTCTTGCCGCCAAAGTGGCCCGTCTCCAGTCCAAGCTGAACATCCTCGTTGTCCGCATCTCCTGATCCGGCAGGTTTCCGCTTCCATCCGTTCGGCTCCTTCTGCTTGGCGCCGCCCGCCGTGCTGCTCAGCCAGCGATGTCCACAGTAGATCAACACGCCAGTCGCCAATCCGCCGACAATGATGGGTCCGCTGTGGCGACTGCCCAGCGCCTGCTGCAGCGGCGGCTTTACGTTGTCAAAGATCGCCTGCAGGCGCAGCTGTGAGATGGCGCCCGCGGCGCTGATGATGTTCGTCAGGAAGCTGCCGGTGTCCACGCCCCCGCCGCCGCCAGCGGCAGCGCCGACTCCGCTGCCGGCGGCGCCGCACCAAACGGAACGCATGTCCTTGCAGCAGCTCATCCACACACTGGACACGGACACAGATTCGGGTTCAGATTCGAACAATTTTGCTCTTTACCAAGTCCTCTTCGGGGTTTGCTTCGAATTTTCCCCTGTCTTTCTTCGTTCGTCCACTTTGAAGCGCGTTTATCCAGCTTCCCCTTCCCTTTCCTTCTTCCACTTTGCGGATATGAATTTCACATTAGGATTCCACTCTTTTTTTCTACTTCCACTTATGGGGTTTTGTATTTCGCAAACAGATTCCGTGCGGATTTAGACTCTCGATTTGCGTAATTCTCTTCGTTCCTCGATCCGCCTTCTTTCCGGTTTTCCGTATTAAGCTTTCCACTTTGCTTTGAGTTTTCAGATTCGGGTTCTCTTTTCGCCTTTCCCTCGCGTCGGATACGTATTTCTCCAATATTCTTGATCCACTTCTTGCTCAGTTTTGGCTTTTCGTGCAGGGAATCAACTTTGTCACCTTCTTCTTCTACTGCTGCTGCTGCTGCTGCTGCTGCTTCTCTCCTTCGTCCACGTTGGTTGGCAAACAAAAATAAACAGGACGCACGAACTATTTCAAGTAAAAATATAAAAATACCAATTAAATATATATATTTTTGAGGAGCTCGTATGCTCGATATGAACACCACGAGATATAAAATAAATATGAGCTCTCCCAACCCAAATCGTCCGGCAAGTGTCTCAACCCCGTGACATTCATTAACCGGGCAACTAGATTCGGCAGCCGAGTAAAATGGGATTTCGAAAAAGGTTGCTTCGATTTTTGAATAGAGAAGACAAGCTTCGTGAGATACAATCTTCTGTTCTTCTGTCTTCTAGTGAAGACAAGCTTCGTGAGATACTATCTTCTGTTTTCCCTATTATATCTCAATATATTTGTATCGAATAAAGATCGGACAAAGCAGGACCCAGGCATATGAGAGATAGAGGGACCCCATAATATATTTAGGTATTTGTAGAAAGTACCTATATTACTTCATTTTGGATGCAAGCTCTTGCATACTATGCTGGATACTATACTCTACCATGTAGAGTGCGGATTTCTAGTTCACTTTTAACTTGACTTCATTTTTACTTAATAACATTTTCTCGGATAACACGGATGGGCAAATAAAATACCTTCATCGATCGCTGATGCTATTAGAAAACTGTGTACTCTAATTAATTTGGCATTTAATTCTCATAATTTGATATATTGAATAATCATAAGAATCATACGTCGCACGAGTTGATTGTTTGTTTTTTTAGGATAACTTCTCCCGTTTTTATATTATCGATAAATATCGATTTTGAGATTGGGTTATTTGAGCATAGCTCGAGAAATATAAGAGCTAAGGAATCCGCACTTGGTATGTGGATTGTTCTAAAGTACACACAGCTTAGGAATATATCTTTTTTTTCTAATATCTAGTCACATTTGCCTCGAAATTGGCAGAAATGTCTTTTTGTAAGGTAGACTCTTGCGCCTTGGTATGCACACACTTTTTTGTGCTGTGTTTAAGCCCTGAAAGTTTCATAAAGATCGGATGGCGAGGAGTGAAGTTAAAGAAGGTTAGGAGGAGGGGGAGGAAAATAAGAAGGAGGTGCCATAAATAGTGTAGAATTCCGTGTAGAATGTTTCTCACAGCAGCCCGGCGCTAGGTACAGTGTATCGCCAGTCGGGCACTCCCTCACCAAAGCACTTGATTGATTGAGTATCGGATTGAATTGAATTTGATTTGTTGCTTACAGGAAAATCCGTGGCCCCGGACATGAGGGACAAGTTCAACGAGGACGTCAAGTACGCCGAAAATCGTTGGGCGGCCAACAACGAGGCAGCGGAAGCTGCCGCCCGACCCGAAAGCCTGATCAAGGCCCTGCTCTCGAGCAGCAGCAGCAGCAACAGCCTCTTCAACATCAACAACAACAGCAGCAGCAACTGCAGCAGCAGCATCGGCAACAACATAAACTGCAGCCATCTCCACAACAACTGCAACAACAACATCAACAACAACTGCAGCAACTGTAACTGCAACTGCAACTGCAACAACCGGACAATCAGCACAGTAAATGCAGCAACAAGTCCGGCAACAGTTGGGCCAATAACACCCATACGAAATGTGAGTCTAGCCAGAGTTCGACTAGATGCTAAATAGCTTAGAATAGAAGACTTTAGACGAGGCGGCGAAGACTCCAGACTGTAGAATACTCTGTAATGCTTGTTGTGATCACATCACAGAGTAGCCTGAACCCTGGTTCATGCGAGGCAAATTAGGCGCGATAGCCAAAGTCCACTGTCCACATTTCTTACATTTCGTTTTGCGAATGTCACATATTTTCCAAGAATGTGGCATATTTAAAAACTGTTGGTATTCGCCAAGAATAATTCTTGCTAAAGGTGTAAAATAAGGTGTTATAGCCTAATTCCACTGTCCACATTTCTAACATTTCGTTTTGCGAATGTCACATTTTTGTCGCATGTGAAAAGTGTTGCCAGTACGTTTTTCCATCAGAAAACACATTTTTTTGTTACAGCCTAATTCCACAATTTCACATTTCTCACATTCCATTTTGCAAATGTCACATTTATGTCGAATGTGAAAAATGTGGCCAGTACGTTTCTCCATCAGAAAACGCTGTTTTACAGCCTAATTCCACTGTCCACATTTCTAACATTTCGTTTTGCGAATGTCACATTTATGTCGAATGTGAAAACCGACGAGGAGGTACTATAAATAGGTTGGTACACAGGAAGAAGAAGCGCAGTCGTAGAGCAGGAAGCTGGCATCCTCCAGCCAAGTCAGAGCTTGTTCATGCAAGAGATTCAAGATCTTCCCATCAAGCTGGACACTTGAAAGGCTTTCCCGTCAAGGGGAACAATCGCTGGGTTGTGGGGATTACAGCTGGCCAGCTGATTTAGCCTAGGATTTCTGCTGCGTTTGCCTTGATTGAAGAACATGTAATTGAATTTTGCAGGACTCCACGATACGGATCATGGACATTGGTGCGCCGGCTGCTGCCTATGCGCGTCCGGAGGGACGCAACGATCAGCGATACGAGTGCAATCTGTGCGACTTTCACACCAGCAGCATGAATGTGCTGCTCATCCATCGTCGCACCCACCTGGAGCTTAGCAGATATGGCGGCGGAGGAGTAGGAATAGGAGTAGTAGGTGGAGTAGGCGGATGCAGCACAAGCAGCTGCAGCATCTACAGCAGCAGCAGCGGGGTCGGCGTCGGCATTGGGAGCGCCAATGTGCGTCAGCTGCTGCAGCAGCGGGCGACGCGGCGGGCCAATACATCGGCCAGCCGGGACACGTACTCCTCGTCGCTGTGGCGCTGCCAATCCCGGCACGTGTCCATTGTGGTCGATGCGCCGCTCACGGACGAGGAACAGCGCCAGGTGGCGAGCATAGCGCAGCTAACCTTGGCCAGCATTGAGCGTGTGGTCAAGTCGCCGACGCAGGAGCTGGACAGAGAGCGGGATCGGGAGCGGGCGCGTGCACGAGCACGCCTGCCCAGAGCGACAAGAGAGCGGGAGCGGGAACGGGAGCGAGAACGAGAACGGGAGCGTCGACGTGAACACGAACGCGATCTGCAGACACTTGGCAGCGAGTGCTCCGCCGCGCTGCAGCTGCAGCGTCGCAGCACACAGCTGATGAGCGCACGGGATCCGCGTCGGAGGCGATGCCATCAGCTGCGCGCCACGATGCCGGCGCCGCCAATGCTGCCGCCGACGCCGCCAACGCCGCCGGCTAAGGTGCGTCGCCTGACGCGCTCCATTAGCCGCCAGCAGGAGCGCAGTCCTAGCTTGTCCCACTCGACAGCAGGCGAAACAGGAGCGGCAGCGGGAGCAGGAGTAGCTCAAGTGTTGCCACTTGCGCCGCCGGCGGTCACGTCCGCCTTGGTGTCGCCGCAAACGCCCCCGGCGCCGGGCAAGCGCAAGGCCTTAACGCTGATGACGCCCAGCCCGACGCCGGTGCCGGCCAAGGCCACCAAGTCGAAGCTCAAGCCCAAATCCCAGCCCAACTTCACATCGACGCCCATCGTCAAGCGTGGACGCAAGCGTCTGCGCGCCGAAACGGAGCAGGAGACGAGGCCGACCGAGGAGCAGCAGCCGGAGACAAAGCTGGAAAGGGAACGGGAACCGGAACGTGAACCGGAACGTGAAGCGGAACGGGAAGCGGAACGGGAACTGGAACGTGAACCGGAACGGGAATTGGAACGTGAACCGGAACGGGATCCCGTCAAGGGCGTTGCGGCCGCCTCGCGCGAGCTGCAGCGTCGGCTGCTCGCCGAGTGGGGCGACTACGAGCAGGAGGAGTTGCCCGAGGTGCTCAACAAGCAGACCAATGGACAGCCCGTCGAGGCGCTGCACAAGAAGCAGCTGCTGCATCACAAGCTAATGCTTCCACGCGCCCAGCCCCAGCCGCAGCCGCAACCGAAGTCAACATCGGCGGAGGACTATGCCGAGGAGGAGAGCTCTGAGCCCGGCCCGTCCGGCAAGACGCAGCTGCAGCCGGGCAGCACCTCATCATCGGCGTCCACATCATCGAAACGCATACGCAACATACCAAAGAAGGATCGGCGCGACGTGGTGCTCCAGGAGTTCGACATGGGCGCGCCCGAGGAGCCCATCATAATACAGGACAGCGACGCCAGCTCCAACGAGAGCGTCGTCTTTGTCGACTCCGCGGAGCCCCAGCAGCAGCGTCTGTCCAAGGCCAATCCGCAGGCCCAGGCCCAGCAGGTCAAGGCTGGCTCCTCCTGCTTTGACTTCGCCGAGGAGGATGACGAGGAGCATGCTGCACTGCAACCGCCCGCCCAGCCGGCGGATGGCCAAAATGGCTTGAGCTACAGGCGACGCACCAAGCCCCCTCCGACGACGACGACGCTGACCAATGGCGAGGAGAAGCAGCGGGAACGAGAACGGGAGCAGCCAATTGCCGAGCCAGAGCCCGAGCTGCAGCTGGCGGAGCACTTCAAGGGCTTCAACGAGCAGCAGCAGCAGCTGGAGCCGTCGACTGCGCCCGTTGCCGAGGCCGAGCTGGATGCGGCTGATGTGGATCAGGAGCAGGAGCAGGAGCAGCTCAGTCTGCCCATCAAGGAGCGACAGAAACGCATCTTCAAGTCGCGCAACAAATCCCAGCAGGCGGCAACACAGCGCGACGATGCGCTCGATACGGAGGAACCGCCGCCGCCAATGCCCGAGGAGAAGCCCTCAACGACGGCGTCGGCTGCGGCTGCGGCGGCGGCGGCGGCGGCAATGGCAGCGAGTGTCTTCATGGAGCACCTGGTGCCGATGCACACGGAGCTGACGCTGCCGCCCCTCGATCCCAGGCTGGCTAATGGAGACGGCGGTGCCGCGAACGTTCCGAGGACTGAGCAACGACGTCGCAAGTCCAAGGCCAAGAAGAAGAAGAACAACAACAACAACGAGGCCGGAGCCGCCGGCGGGAGCGAGGCCGTTCCCCCCAAGAAGAAGAAGAAAAAGAAGAGCGAGGTGCCCGGGGAGGAGAAGACCAAGTCGAAATCCAAAAAGAAAAACAAGTCGAGCAGCAAAAAAACCCAAACCTTCCCAAAGGCAAAGCCACAGCCAACGCTGGAACCCAAACGGGAGCCGGAACCCGAACCGGAGCCGGAACAGGAGCCCGAACCGGAGCCGGAGCCGGGGCTGAGCACGGCTCAATCCCTGTGCCAATATCAAGCTCAATACCCAGTGCAAGCCCCGATCCCAAGCCACGCCCAACATGGCCACGCCCACAGCCACAGCCACGCCCATTACTCCGGCAGCGGGCTGTTCTCGGCGGCGGCAGCGGGGGGAAGCAGCGCGGCGCTGCTGCACCTGAGCACGAACACGAACAGCAACCACAGCAACACGAGCTCCTTCCAGCAGCAGGTGCTGCACAGCAATAGCAACAGCAACAGCAGCTCCATCACGTCCAACATGGCCGTCATCTCGGCGGAGGAGGCGCGCGAGCTGCAGCGTTCGGCGCCGGCGCTGGCCGAAGAGTCTACGACGGCGACGGAATCGAGTGCTGTGCTCATACTGGAGGACATACTGTTGCCCAATCTCTACGAGCTGCCGGTGGGCGCCACCTCCGATAACAGCAACAGCAGCGCCAGCTTTGCCAGCAGTCGGAGTCAGCTGCGACGGCAGCCGGCGAGGCACGGGGCAGACGAGCAGCGGGAGGAGGAAGCCGAGGAGGAGACGGAGACGGAGGAGCAGCAGCAACAGGAGCGGGAGCGGGAACGGCAGCGGCAAGAGGAGCTGGAGCGAGAACGGCAACGGGAGCGTGAAGAGGAGCTTGAACTGGAACGGGAGCGGGAAGAGTATGAGCATTTGCGCACACTAGAGGACTCGCCGCCGGCCACCTCCTCCTCCAGCTGGGCGAACAGCAATCCCTCGACGCCGCCGACAGGCCTGCGCTTCGAGGCCAAACTGAAGAAGCGCGAACGCGAGATGCTCCGCAAATACGAGGCGGACATGACCAGCGGACGCAGCGCCGAAATCTGTCGCATTGCCCGCCAGCGCTGGGCGCGCGCCCGCAGCCTGCACAAGCCCAACTCGGACGAGCGGCAGCTGCTGCTGCGCCTGGAACAGCTGCCGTTGCGGGCGCTGCTGCGCTGGGGCAAGCGGGCCGTCAGCGAGCAGCCGACTGCGGAGACGCCGGATCTGTCGCTGCCGGCGGCAACTGTCGCTGTGCGCGCCAAATCCTGCCTGGCGCTGGCCATGCTCCACGACGAGGCGGTGGTTGCCAGAGCCAGGCACCAGCTGGAGCAGCTGCGCGAGCAGCAGCAGCAGCTGTTGAAGAGGCGTCGCACGAGTCCCAATCCCGAGTCGCGCAGACGACGCAGCCGGCTGGAGCCGGAGCCGGAGTCGGAGCAGCAACAGCAGCCCGGCGAGGAGCAGCCGGAAGAACCCATAGCGGCCATATCGGAACCTTCGTCGCCTCAGGCCCCGGTCCAGCCGGAGCTGGGGGGAGAGCACAAGGAGCCGGGCCAGCAACAGGATTCCAATACAGATCCGCGCATCTGCGCCGTGATGACGCATCCGATACCCGGCTACAACAACACCTTCATGCTCTGCTCCTTGACGAACAACAACAATTTTACACCCCTGAACAACGAGGCGCTGTATCTGGACAGCGAGAATCATTTGGTGCCCGTGCCGCTGGAGGCGTTGACCGAGTCGCCGCGTCTGCCCGACGGACATCCCTTGTCGGCTGTCTTTCTGCTCGAGGGCGAGGCCATGGCCCAGGTGGTCCAGCCGGAGCAGCAGCAGCAGGCGGCCGCGGCAGCGGCGGCGTCGGCGGCGGCAGCGTCGCGACAATTGGCGCTCAGCGCTGGCCAAGAGCAGGAGCAGGAAGAGGTGCCCGCCGCAGCGGCCGCCATGCTGGGCATGATGACGCCCCTCAGCCAGGTGGCCGAGACCATGCCCCGGGGCGAACGTGAAGCCGACGCAGACGAGCCCGAGGAGGAGGAGGAGGAGGACGAAGATGACGACGATGAGAATGAGAATGAGGATGAGGATGAAGAGGATGAGGATGAGGATGGTGCTGCGGCTGGGAATGATCAGCCGGAGGCGACTGTGGCCCCGCCGCCGGCGCACGATGAGATCTATCAGCTGCAGTCGAATGTGCTCCAGCTGAGCGTCAATGGCCACCAGCTGGAGCTGACCACCGAGGTGCTGATGAACATAGCCGAGCAGCAGGACGACATTGTCATCGAGATCGATGGCGGCGGCCAGGCCATGCTCCATGCCAGCGACATTCTGCAGGCGGCCAAGAACTATCTGCAGGAGCGCGACCTCCAACTGGTCAATCTCGAGGACATGGCCCTCGACGCGGATGTGCAGCAGGTTACGCCGGCGCAGGTGGCGCCGCCGCCAACTGATCTGCTGGCCGCGGCGCTCGCCGGCAGCGATGTGGTCGACGCGGGCGTCGGACTCCTGCACATCGATACGCGACAGCAGGCCACGGGAGTGGGCGTGGGCGTGGGCGTCGGTGTGGGCGTCGCCGCGGGAGTCGGAATGGGCACTGATGATGTGGTCGGTTTCATGGCGCACGCGCTGCCCCTGGCCGGGGCCACGACGCACCTGACGCCGCCAATCACGGCCCGAACGAACGAGACAAACGCTCTGCTGGACCAGACGCCCATCATGTCGACGCTGGAGAATCCCAGCAGCGGGGGGCTGCAGCTGCATCGGCGCGTCTCGCCGCTGCTCGAGGGCAATCTCGAGGACAGTCTCGCCGTTATCGGTGTGACCAGCCACGGCAATGGCAGCGGTGTGCCCACATCTCTCGAGCTGCCCATCACGGTCACCAATCCGGCAATTGCTCCGCGGCCCGCCGTCTCCGCCAACGTCGGATCCAATGCCGCCGCCGATCTGGCCAAGTTTGTGCCGTTCCAGTAGAAGATCGAGCAGCTGCCTGGCAGGGTTGCCCGGAGCAGCAGGAGCTCCAACTAGATTCTTTTTTTTTTTCATTTTTTTTTTGTTTTTTTGTTGTTTTTCTTTTACTAAGCGCAGTTTTTTTTTTTTTTGGCTTAAACTAAGAAAATGCTGACAACCCTGTTTCCCCCCTCTTTCCCTTCTGTCTCTCTCTCTCTCTCTCTCTCTCTCT
The DNA here is from genome assembly GCA_018903485.1 of Drosophila littoralis. Lineage (NCBI taxonomy): Eukaryota > Metazoa > Arthropoda > Insecta > Diptera > Drosophilidae > Drosophila > Drosophila littoralis. The sequence continues at coordinate 4,273,058 of JAEIGF010000591.1, forward strand.
CTCTCTGTGTGTCTCTCTCTTGGCGCTCTCTCGCCCAGCCCAAAATGTTGATTAGAAAATTTACATGCTGATTTTTTTTTTTATTGTTTTTTGTTTTTGTTTAATATATATATATATTTTTTTATATTTGCCTTTTACATTGGAAATGTAAAAGAAAATAAGTTAGTTTAAGTTTAGGCTAAGATAAAAAAAAGAAGAAGAACGAGCAAGAGGAAGAGCAAGAGCAGGAGCGCAAGAAAGCAACAAAACAAACGGAAAACTAGAAAATTAAGAATTTCAAGCAAAAAGCGAAATGAGAAAAAAAAAAAAAAGCAAAGACGAAAAATATATATATATAAATGTTTTATTTTAATAAGAATATATAGCCCCAAATGTGTATTAAGAAAAGATATATAAATGTGTGTGTCTGTGTGTGTGTGTGTTTATATAAGGTAAGAAATCTAAATATGTATGTATATGTGGAGTGAGGGAGAGAGAGAGCGAGAGAGAGAGCGAGAGAGTGAGCGAGAGAGAGAGGGACACAGCAAGAAGAAACTAATATTTTAATTTGTATGTTCTGCACCAAAGCAACTGAAAGGAGTTAAATAATATTAAATACACATACACATACACATACACATACACATACACATACACATACACATATACATAGATATGTATGTATGACAAGCATAAATACCACAATAATTATAATAATAATATATATATTTGTGTGTATCTAGACATTTAAGCAAAACAACAAAGTAAAGAAAAACCACAAAAAAAAAGAGAACATGAAAAACTAAAAAAAAATTTTTTTTTTTGTAAAAACTAAGTAAATGTCCTAAGAATTGCAAAAAAAAAATGTGCAACAAAAACAAACAAAAAAAAAAAAAAGAACACATTAAAATGAAAATTAAATGTTTCAACAAATTCGAGAGTTTTCCAAAATATCTTTTGAGGCATTTTCAGGGACCCGATTTTGGAGTCTAAAACCAGTTTTGCCCTGGATCCCAACTGGAACCGATTTGAAACGAGCTTTGAACTGAATCCGTGGAAACGCACTCACAAGTTCCACGCGTTCCGGCGTTGGATTTCGTTTTTGAATTTCGGGCAATACGAAACGTCAAATTCGGAGATGATTTTTATGAGGTGGCAACAGCAAACAATCAAATTGTGCTTTGACAGTTCGCTTGAACGCAACAAAAAAAAAAAAAAAAATAAACAAAAAAAAAAAAAAAAAAAAAAGAAACGAAAATAACACTAGGAATTCAAACTCGCCGGGAAAACCGAAACTAGGTACGAATCTGGAGAATTGGGTTGGGGAAATTCGAGAGCGACAAAAAAAAAAAAAAAACAGACCGTTAGCCAGGCGAAACGGTTGGGAAAGAAAAACAAAAACTTGTTGAACGCTTCGAAAATATTCAGAAGGAAGCGCAAGCAAAGGTGATCCGTGGAGGAGCCCAAATAGAAATAATACACATATATTTAAAGAGAGCGAGCGAGAGAGCGCGAGAGAGAGGTAGAGGCAGAGGGAGAAGGAGAGGGAGAGGGGGAGATGTCATCGGAATTAACGCCCCTGGATGCGGAGGACAATGCCGCCGTCGATATGCTGCTGGAGATTGGCGACGTGAACAGCTGGGACATTAGCTGGGATCTGGATACGGATATAATGGACGTGCTGGATGTCGTCGAGGATGCCGAGCACGATCAGCAGCAGCAGCAGCAGCAGCCAAATGCTGAGCAGGCGGTGGAGGAGGAGCAGGAACAGGAGCAGGAGGAGGAGGTGGAGTTCACGCTGGTCGATGAGGCGAACATCGATTGGCTGGCCGGTTCCGAGCAGGATCTGATCGAGCATATACCGCAGTCGGCCATCATGGAGGAGTCGTACATCAACATCGAGGTGGAGCTGGCCCAGCTGGACGGCGCCGACGAGACGGACGACGGTGAGCTGGTCGAGCCGCAGCCACTGCATCTGCCCGTGCACGTGGGCATCGCCTCCGCCTGGAGCGTGGTGGCGCCGCTGACCACCAGCTCGACGGTGGATGTGTTACGTTTGTGCTTCGCCCGGATCGCTGGCAACGAGTATCGCATCTATGATGCGCTGGACAATGTGGGCTATCAGCCGACGGCGGGTCCGCCGCTGCTGATCAGCGAGATTAGCCCCAAGGAGGGCCTGCTCGACGGCCTCCAGCTGCTGGAGGGCTATGTGCACATCTTTCCCTACACCGAGCTGCCGGATCACGTCAAGCAAATGATCCAGGACGAGACGGGCGCCGATGTCGCCGAGCTGCTCAACAATTCCGATTGCCTGTTCGGCATCGATATCGTTCCCGACGCCGAATGGGACATCATGTGCGTCGGTCGTCGCGAGCGTGTCGCCATGGACTTTCGGTCGCAGACCGTGCCGCCCGACGAGAAGCACAGCGGCATCAATATCTTCGGTGAGGCCACGCGCGTCTCGCTGACCATCTCGAATACGGAAATTGTGCTGGAGAACGAGGCCATCCTGGAGATGTCCCATCAGCCGGAGATCAACATATTCTTCTACGCCAACAGCAACAACATCTACGTGCTCAATGGACGCACCCTCTTCGAGAACACGGAGCTGGGCAAGCACGTTCTGCCCATCAATAATATCGATCTGATACCGATCTCACCGCCCCACACCCTGTCCGTCTCCTGGGAGACCAAGGAGTACTAGGCCCTGGACTGACTCTCTGCTGCGTGGGACGATCCGATCCGATCCGATCCCTTCCCGCCTGTGCAATCAATTATAGTACAAATATATTGTTGCCTAAATAGTGCATAAATAGCTTAAATATACTTTAAACAAATCTTATTCTATTGTGAATTGTTCAAGCTGTTTTTAGGTTAGGTTTTTATACAGTGAGCACTCGCTAAGATGTTACCAAATCCCGCAAACAATAGTCATTTGTGGTGACTTTTGAATAAAATGAAAATTAAATAAGAATCAAAGACTTGTAAATGTTTAATTCAACTGATTGATTGATTGATTGATTGACTGATTGAGCTGTTTTTAGGTTAGGTTTTTATACAGTGAGCACTCGCTAAGATGTTCCCAAAACCGCAAGAATCAAAGTCCTTTAAATCTATTTTATATCTGCATAAAAGTGTTTAATTTAACTGATTGATTGATTGACTGATTGATGGGCCAATTCACCTCAAAATCATATGCAAAGATTCAGGTTTTTACACTTTCGAAATTTACGCCACATTTAATGCGTATCCAATATTGTATTTAGCTTTTATTCTCGCCCTACTATATAAAATGTTGAATGTGCATTTCACTGACTGCCGAATTCACCGCTTTGAGCGGAAATTGGGTGGAAAACATTACAAGTTTCGTAAGAGTTGAAATAAATGTCTCAATAAAAAAGCATTTAAAACAGGCAAACGTTACTCTTTATCCAAAATGGGCATCTACCAAATATGGTTAGGTAAAGCCAATTGTTGGAGTCCTAGTTTTTTTTTATATATATATAAATATATATTGTATGTTAATTAAGAACTAGCTTTTGGCTGAGCGCCGAGCAGCAATTTAAGAATTCGAGAGAAACTTAATGTAAGTTTTTACTCAAAAACAATTTCAAAATAGCTTCTCTTTGCGCTAGAAATTCGTTTGGTTCAAGCTTCGATTCACTCTAGGTAATAAGCTATAATTGCTGGTTCGAACCGGTTCGGTTGGCAGCCTTTCAAAGTCTGGCAGTTTAACTTGTCGAGTGCTCACTGTACTCACATTCTGCCACAAACATGGACGCGAATTCGGTTTGCATAATAAATGTATGAAGATGATCTGGCCATGAATCAAGCATGTTTCTTTTGAATGTATTTTATTAAGTTTTCAACAAATTGCATGACATTTGCCTAATTGCAATTACGGTACGCTTAATTATCAATAACAATTGCAATTGAATTCAATTATCAATATGCTAATTTGTTTCATTTTGTTGTAATTCGTACGCTGCTTAATTTCAATTATAATAATATTATTATTGTAACCAAATTTATATTTGTTTTCTTTGTTTGTTATGCACTCAACTTTCGGCTTGACTTTGATTCTAATAAATGTTGTGTTTGTGTGTGTGTGTGTGTGTGTGTGTGTATTGTTCGTTAGGAATTTGTTGTTGTTTACAATTTGTTTAACTACACATCTTTAGACATAACACAAGAGGCACAAGAATAAGAGATTTTAAGCGAAGAACAAGAAAAAAAAAATGAGGAAAAAAATTCTAAACACAATAAATAATAATTAATTACAATTACTTTTCTGGCATATATGTATTATATATGTATATATATATATATTATAAATCATAATGGAGCAATGCTAATTATTGCTTATTATGCTTTAATAATTGTTTTTGTTTTTGTTTTTCTCTGGATGGCGACAAATAAATACTTGACTGTACGCTTACGACCAAGCCAATTTCTTGAGCTAACAAAATTTGTAACATGCAATGCTTTTTTTTTGTTTTTTGTTTTGTTTTGTTTTTGGTTTTGGAAGCGGGTTTCTCAGCGAATTCAATTGATTCGATTATAATTGTTGTATTCGAACATAAAAATACTTTTGGGGCTGCGCTTAACTCTCATTCTCAAAAATATGAATTAACTAAAATGAAAACTAGAAAACTGTCGGCTACGTTTTGTGAGTGTTGTGGTTTTTTTTTTGTGAGTGTTGTTGCTTGTTGTTGTTTGTTGTTGTTGTTGTTGTTGTAGTTGTTGCTATTTGGTTTGAGTAGCGAGTGTCTTGTTGCATTTAACGCAGTCAAGCTGCGTCTCTTCTTCTAGTTGTTGTTGTTGCTTCTGTTTGAACACTCTGAACGACTGCGTCGGCGTCTGCGTGTGCTGGCTGATGGTTGGCCGATGGTTTATAGCTTGGAGCAGATCTCGTTTGTGAACTCGGAGCACTTGGCCTTGCCGCCAAGATCGCCAGTTAGATATTTGCCTTCCGCGATGACGGCAAAGGCGGCTGCCTCAATTTTATCGGCATACGAATTGAGCTCCATGTGGCGCAGCATCATCACCGCCGATAGCAGCAGGGCCGTGGGATTGGCCAGATCCTTGCCGGCGATATCGGGCGCTGTGCCGTGCACAGACTCGAACAGAGCACCATTCAGACCCATGTTGCCCGATGGCGTCAGGCCCAGGCCGCCGACCAGACCGGCGCACATATCAGACAGAATATCACCATACAGATTGGGCATGACCTGTTCGGGAGATCGGAGATCGGTTTATATAAGCTTTGGGAAATTTGTTAGAGCTGCGTTTGAGCATTTACCAGCACATCGTATTTGCCCGGATTCTGGACCATGTTCAGGCACACCGTGTCCAAGTAGCGCTCCTCGAACTGAATTTCGGGATACTTTTGCGCCGTTTCGCGCACACAACGCAGGAACAGGCCGTCCGACATGCGCCTGCAAAGTATTATTATTATTTAGATTAGCTGTTGCTTTGGGCCAAGCTGACGTCTCGAGCTTACATAATGTTCGCCTTGTGCACGACGGTCACCTTCTTGCGATTATTGTTTTTGGCATATTGGAAGGCGTAGTCGGCCACACGCCTGGAGGCATCCTCGGTGATTAGCTTGATGCTCTGGACAACGCCATCGACAATCTCGTGCTCGATGCCAGAATACTCGCCCTCGGTGTTCTCGCGAATGGTGACCACATCGACATCGTCGTAGAGCGTCTTGTAGCCAACCAGACTGCGGCAGGGACGCACATTGGCGTACAGATTGAACTCCTTACGCAATGCCAGGTTCAGCGAGCGATGGCCCTTGCCCACGGGCGTCATTAGGGGACCCTTGAGGCCAATCTTGTTCGTGTTAACCGAATCGATGGCCGCCTGGGGAATGCCGAATTTGCCATCGGGACCCTGTACAAAGCGTGCAAAAATTTTAAATTCAGATTTCAAATTTGCCTGGCGTTGCCACCTCGGTAAGCAATTAACTACGTTTCGATGAGAAATTATTTTTACTGCTCGCTGGCAACGCCAACATATTGATAAGCGTTGCCAGCGTTTTTTGTGCGCCTTGATTTAAAAAAGAAAAAAAAAAAACGGAAAACGTAAAACAATGGAAAATACTTACACGGACGGGCGTCACATCGACAGCCTCCCACTCGATGGGCACTTTGGCGGCAGTGAAAATCTTTTGCACAGCAGCAGAGATCTCTGGGCCAATGCCATCGCCGGGTATAAGCGTTACCTTTCTGACGCCGGACGCATAGCCGCGGCTGGCAGCGGGCGTTGTGTTGATCTGCAAGCAATATCAAGAATTTAATCAATTAAATCATAACAGACAACACACAACAATAACAAACAGTAACAATATATGTACATATGTATGTATATGCAAATCGAGCTATTATCAGGTTGCCAGATGTCTGGTTACATAAGCGACATCATCTCGCGCATGCAAACGGCAAACGGCACAGACGACGGCGGCGCTGCAACCGTGCGTTGAGGTTAGAGCACACATCTGGCAAGGTGGGCAGGCAGGCAGGCGGCAGAGCGTTGCCATCGCTTTTTATGCAACCCGTGCGAAATGGGAAGTGATAAGCAAAAGAATTTTAATTTACGATGGAGACGCTTCCAAAAACAAAGACAATCTGATCAGCATTGTTGTTGCTTAGCACCATTGGCAAGATAGGCGCACAAGCCCAAAAACCCCCCGGCCCATCCGGCCGTCGGCCACCATCGAGCCACTCGTGTTATGTAAAAGAAGCTTTTGGTTCTATTTTTTTTTTTTGTCTGTCTTTTGCTGTGTTTTCTTATTGTCGCAATGGCGCTTTTCTCCTGCGGGCTGCTGGCAGCTGGGCTGTTGTTTTTAAAGTGCACGCACCTTGGCTTTAAATGTTGCTCCGGCCAAGGCCGTTGACTCTGGCGCCGCATCACGCGCAGCCTGAAAACCCAATTGCTTGAGCTGCAAAGTTTTTTTTTTTTTTTTTTTCGTTTTTGCGTAATGTTATTGTTTGCACGTTGATTGGTTGGTTGGTTGGTTGGTTGGAGGGTTCGTTGCGGGTGGTTTTGATTGAAAAACAAAATCAGAATGTTAGTTTTAGCTGTATTAATAGTTTTTTTTTTATTTCGCCCCCCCCGTTAGAAGGCCGCACGTAATCAGAAATGGGCAAATGTTGATAGGGGCGCGGGGGAGGAGGCGATGTTGCGAAAGGGTTGGCAATCGCGGCACACAATGTTTGCTTGTGCTAAACTGGCAAGCTGTTAATAATATTGTTATACTATTAGCCTTTGTATTCTTACAATTCTCTGTATAAATCTAGCAGCCATTGCGTTGCGTTTGAATATTTGCACTCGGTTATTTCACGTATAGAAAAAAATTCGACCACTCGCACGTCTGAGACTTTACTTTGCGCCCGCTGTATCGCCACCTAGCGGAAAACTGGCGAATGTAGAGCAGGACCGATACGCACGTTATGGCTATCGAGCATGCTGCAAGAGTTGCCACATCCAGTAAAATGTCACATGTTCAGTAATATAAAAATGTTGGGTTTTCGAAAACAATGCGTTTTCTTTGTTAAATAGCCACAAGCAATGCTCATAAATTATTTAAATATTTGAAAATAAAAACAAATAGTAATTTTTTTTAAACGAGCATCATATTGGCATTTTGTGGCAACAATTACACAAACAAATTCAGTGCTACATTAGCTTTAGGTTACAAGCAAAAAAAGATTTCATGGCACAATCTGAAGAAAATTGTTAACATATTCAAAAATAGTTGTTAAATAGTTGTTTGATCGCTACATGTTGCATTGGCATCGCCAAGCAGGCAAATCGATACCGCCGCAGAAAAATATCGATAATATCTTTTGCAACGTTGCGTGTTACAGCCACAGTTTAAATTAATTTCGGCTCTTGCGTAGATTTTAAGCCATATTACATATAATATCTATGTAAATTAATGCACGGTGTTTAAATAGAAGGCTACAATATATTTGTAGGCACTGTTGTGGTTAAAATTTCTGTGCTACATCTACAAAAAAAAAATTACCGACCAACGAGAGACAAAGCTACGCTACGGTCGTAACTGGCAAAGTGCACTGTGAACGGCCAATGCAGAATTGTCATACGCGAGTTTTTTTTCGCGTTCAGTTTAGGTTTTAGTTACCTGCGCGCAACAACCCCGTCGCCTTAGCCGTTGTGCTTGCGTCCTGCGTTTCCAAATCGAAACTCGACAAATATTCCAAGCGCTGTAACCAAATGCATGCACCGCATGCTTACCGATTCGGCTGCGCCTTGTAATTTGCTATCAAATCGTGTAAATACATAAGCGAAAGCAGCCGCAGCAGCAACGCTCTTATACCCCGCGTATTGCTCTTGTGTGTGGCGCGCGTCTTTATTTTAACTTCTTCTTTTTTGTTTTTTTTTTTTGTTTGTTTGTTGGCCGTGCGAACGAGCCAACGGGCAGCATCAAAGGTAAGCTGAAAGTGTATTGAATGTTTTTTACGTGTTTAAAATGTGCACTTCGCAATGCATCTCAGCTGCTTGGGCCAATAAACACGCACGCACACACTCGCATCTCTCGCACACGGGCACACGGACACACGCGCGAATACACGCACACACACACACACACTAACATTTATATATAATTATATATGTATATGTATATGTATATGTATATATAGATGCGGGGCAGCACACGCACAAATACAAATGTATAACTGTGCCTGACAGCACACAACACTACACGACGACGGTCGTTAACGACAAAGTGCGACTCGTTACCCAGCTTGCCTACTTTGCTCAAATGCGCTGTGAACGCTGCCGAGTTTCTATTTAATATCATTTTTTGCTTGGGTTTTTTTTCCTGATTCTTTTTTTTTCTTTCCGAAGAATTCTGTGTGCTGCCTTTTCGTTGAGAAGCTGTGTACGAATAGAAAGGCATTTTTCCTTTTTGCCCAATTTCGTGTTTGTGAGTTAGATTGGCTAAATAAAAAAAATGTACAAACTTTTGTTATTGTTGCCTTGCATTTGCAGTTGCTCCTCGGCTTGGCCGCTAACAAATAATTTCGATTGGCGAACGTTAGCATTATTATCGGCACGCTGGAGAAACATAATAAACGCTCCCAGCTCATACGCGACAAAATGGTGTTGGCCGAGCGCAACACCAGCGACATTGTGCGCAATGGCCGCCGCTCACGTGGACCCAGCCCCAATACACATACAAGCGGCGCTGGCAGCGGTGGTGCTGGCCATGGTCACAATTCTGCCACCGGCATGGGCGGCGGCGGCGCCGGCGGAGGAGGAGGAGGAGCCGGTGGCACAAACTCCACTGGCAATGAGAAGGCCACAGCTAACGTACCGGGTGCCGGCACACCGGAGAGCTCCGACGATGATAATTGTGAGTGTAAAGTTTATCAACATATATACATACATATTTATATTGTTTCATTCAAATTGAAATTTTGTTTCCTATTGATCTCCATACAGCCACAAAACGCAACGGCAAATCCAAGGCAAAGCAGTCGGAATACGAAGGTAAGCCAATCCTCAAGCGATCCCCGCAAGCATGTCCATAGCTAACAAATCAATTTTTTCCGTTCCTGTTCGTCAACAGAGAAAATACGCGTTGGACGCGACTATCAGGCGGTGTGTCCACAGCTGGTGCCCGAACTGGAACGCCGTCCGGAGCTGATGAACGAGCGCGCATTGTTGGTCTGGTCGCCCACCAAGGAGATACCCGACATGAAGCGTAAGCCCCATATGCAATATCACAAATATGTAACCGAACTGTATAACTGACGTAATCTCTCGCCATCTCTCGTCATCTCTCAATCGACCAGTGGAGGAATACATTTCGGTGGCGAAGGAAAAGTATGGCTATAATGGTGAACAGGCATTGGGCATGCTCTTCTGGCATAAACACGATCTGGAGCGTGCGGTCATGGATTTGGCCAATTTTACGCCGTTCCCGGATGAATGGACCATCGAGGACAAGGTGCTATTCGATCAGGCATTTCAGTTTCATGGCAAAAGCTTCCATCGCATACGCCAAATGGTAATTATTATACTCTATATATATACATATATACATATATATATGTATATGTATATGTATATGCATATGCAAATGCATTTAATTCAATGTATATACCCAACTCTGGTGCTCGTCAGCTGCCGGACAAATCGATAGCCAGTCTGGTCAAATATTATTATTCGTGGAAGAAGACGCGTCATCGCAGCAGCGCCATGGATCGTCAGGAGAAAATGATAAAGGCGGCCGTTAAGGATGGCTCCGAAAATGGCAGCGAGGTGGGCAGCAATGAGGAGTCCGATAACGATGACAAGGTAATTATCAGTTAGAACTTAGCACAACAACAACAACAACAACAACAACAACAAGAACAACAACAGCAAAAAAAACCAACGACATGCAAAAAATGATATCAAGACTTCCACTCCTCCGACACCCTCCTATTCTCCATCCACCATATACATATACATACACACATACATACATACATACACCTGCATATACATCCGCATAACTCATCATCAGCTCAGTTCATACATGCCGAGAGATCTCCATTCACGCTCATCCACACACACACACACACTCAAATACAGACATATGAACATACACAGAAACACACGCTTTTAACGCACACACACACACACGCACACGCACACTGTTAGCTAATCTTAGGGCTCTTGCCACACCCACAAGTCTTAAGTTTTTACAAAATGTCCGCTGGCCTTCCCATAAACTTTTATATATACATATATACTATATATATATATGTGTGTGTGTATATATCGGATTTATGTGCGTGTACTATATGTTTATATCGATCCCAGTGCACAGCATAATCGTTGTCCAACACTAACCAGATTTGTTAAAGAAGTTTTGCTGAAAACTATTGTAAATTCTTAGGGAATATAGGTGTACAAGAGCAAATGCTAAGAACTGTTTTACATTTATCTTGGCGAAGTTTTCGATTATATCTATTCAGTAGAAGAAGAAGATAACTAGAGGATCATTCTAGCTAGTTAAAGTTAAAAATAGAATTATTTAGTTAGAAATAATTGTATTGTACTGATAAACGAAAAAGAGTTTCTAATGTGTCCATAGGGGCTAGTATTATGCACAGAAATGAATGTACATATATAGAAAGAAGCATATAATATAGAAGTTTCAAAGATATTGCACTAAAATATAAAAAGAGGCGTTTTGAGATAGAATTTCAAATGATAGATAGGATTATGTATGTATAAGAATGCGTTTGAGGAAAGTTATTTCCCATTTGTAAAGGGCAGTATTTATTTAGGACATACTACAGAAAGCTTGAAGAGAAGTATATCTATATACTGCACAAGATTGAAGGAAAAAACATGCTGAAATCCATATATATAAGTATACATAGTATATATAGAGAGGTAAAAGATAAAAAAACAATGGAACTGAATAGTCCTTAATGAACATAAAAAGGGGCACTCCATAAATAGTCCTTGATGCATACACAGGGGTATTCCATCAATAGTCCTTCATGTATACAGAGGGGCATACTCTAGAGTCCTTAATTACCCCACTCTATGTATAGTTGGGGTAGTACAGGAGTAATACAGGAGCTTTATACAACTAGGAATAGAGAAATATATGTATATAGTTAATCAACTATAACAATGGGCTTTATAGCAGGCATATTGATGATTTGCAAAATAGTTAGCATGTTTTATTTGAAGCTCTCCAAAGAAACAACTTGACAGGGTTACAAAAGATTGCTGTAGATAGGTGTTAATAGGTAATAATAACAAAACGTGTCACGAGCCAAGCGAAACAAGTTCTGTTCAGTTCTATAAAAAGAGAATACGTACGATAAACTTGCGCACTTCATTCGTTCAGTTTTCGAAAAGATACTTTTCTGTTGCGGGATCGATAGGCAGGCATCTAAATGCGTTCAAGAACTTAACGACGATGTGCAACACTGTCAACGCCTCGCCGCGTGTGTCATCTGTTCTATTTATAGAGAAACTTGACGAAACTGCAATTTTGACAGCTGACGTTTCGTTTTTGGGGGGGCCGGCGCAGTGTTGCATTTTAAAAGTGACAACAAAATACCCGTTATATGTGCATGCATAGCTGTATGTGTGTGCGCGTATGTGTGTGTGTGTTTGTTTGTGTGCGTGTGTGTGTGTGCACACTAGAGCAAACAGTATTTGCATTAAAGCAAATTCTAAAAAGGGTTGGGGGCAAAGCAAATGGGCTGGAACGTACACCAAAAATAACCTAAAAACAGGCATAGGCTGAAGACTATATATAAATTTGATATATAAGCAATTTGTCATAGAAACTGAACTATGAATATAAAAAATATATATGTATATGCATATATTATTATGTTTATTATTATTTGTATTTTCTCCAAATATCGTATAAGACTTATTTAAGACTGAAATTCGTGTACGATACGAAATGCCACATATAACTAATGAAAACCTATAACTAAACTGTCAAGGCGTCTATTTGTTCGGTCTGCTCTTGACTAAAATGGGCCAATGTTTAACGTTAGAACTGTAGAGATTTAAAGCTAAGATCGAATAGTTGTATGTGTATATCGGCACAATGGCTTCCACTCTTTTCCCGGGGGTATTTCTTCTCTTCTTTCTCTCAAAAACTCTGCATATGCGATACATGTCTATACTCTAACGGGCGTAGTTGGTTCGATTAGTTAAGTCGCGGGATTCAAGCCCAATATGAACGTTATATAGATATAGTTAAAAATATGGTTCAATATTTTTTCAGATAATCGCCGTGCCTGCATACCTCTCATAAGAACTTAAACATAAACAAACACACAAACACACGCACACACACATACACACACACACACACACACACACACACACACACACACACACACACACACACACACACACACACACACACACAAACAACCCATACATTGAGCTAATTTGTATGTGTCTTATGCCAAAACCAAAACATTGACCAGCATCTTTTAGACTTACAATCAATCTACACATAAAGAAAAAACTGCGCATATTTCTAGCACAGAAATATTTGTTTTGTTTTTCTCTATGTTAAAATTATGAAATATTTTTTTTTTTTTAATTTTTTTTTAATGATTTTGTATTAAATCTATAAAGAAATCAATGCGCGCGACTCTAGACGTAAGGCAAATAGACTTTTTGTTCTTTATTTATATATAGATTATATATATATATATATGGATATATATGTATATATAGAGAGAGATCATATTTTTTTACGAAAAGCGAGTATTAAACTAAATTATTATATAGTACATATATGCTAGTAATTTATAAATAAATCAAGTACTAATTTAATGCTTTTATGTATTAAAGAAAATGAGAAAAACAAATCGAAACAAAGCACAAACAGTATATCCAAAATTATACATACACTTATAGTTATACTACATATATAGAAAGAAAAAATATAAATAGAAAATAGAAAAAAGAAAAAAACAATAACATGTTGATAATAATGATATATGATGACGATGATAATGACGATGATAATGATGATGATGATGATGATGATAATAATGCTGATGATAATCACACACGTAATGCTAATAAATTTCATATCTTGTTTGCAAGAAGATTAAACAAAAAAAAAACCAACAATTTATATGTGTTTCTTATTCATAAAACTTCAAATCGAATTAAGTTAAAAAGAAAAGAAAACTCTAAAAATGCAGAGTTTCTAGTTTTCTTTTTCGGATCCCTTGGTTTTAGATATCCAAAACACGAGCATTCAAGCACAGTACCGTTACGCATACACACACACACACACGCACACCCATATACACATACATATAGCTCTGTAAATATATGTTGTATATGACGCCATCGACTAATCAGGGTCAGACTTAACCTCGCTAAATTCAAGTATTCTTTCATATCATACACTCAAAGAAACACACAAACAGACAGAGACACAGACACACATACGCATACGCATACACCTCACACTAATGCCCACATGCTTCCCGTAATCGCCCTGGTTTAAAGCTAACTGAATGAACACTGTACTAATTACTGTTAGTCGTATCGTATTATATCCTTATGCATTATCTCATATATTTAGACTGAATGTTGCATATGATTTACCTTTAAGTTTTATTATTATTTTCTATTTTTATCAATATTTATTGATCGGAGCTTTATTTTTGTTTAGTTTTGCATTTTAACCCATTTTTGTTTGCCCCGACCCCTACCCATATACATATATACATATATATATATATATCCCGCCCCACCCACAAGATTTTACAAGTTGACCTTGTTCCGTGACTCGTTACAATTTTACTCGCTACAATAACTGCTCGTTATTGGAAAAAAGAACAAACAAACACGAAAAATAAGGTGTTCGTTGCATTTGGCCGCTAACTCGTTGCGTGCACTCGCTACATTTTGCTCGTTACTTTTTCAAAGCTAACTCGTTGCGTGCACTCGCTACATTTTACTCGTTACTTTTTCAAAGCTAACATCTCTGGTTTTATTTGGATCTAAGGTGAAATTTCAATATTTTATTTAAAGCACATACCAATTAAAAAACAAACACACACAAACACACACACACACATACACACAAACATATACACGCACACACACTCGAGCAATGCCAACGCAACTTTTGTAAAAGAAAAACAGAGAGAGAGAGAGAGAGAGAGAGAGAGAGAGAGAGAGAGAGAAATTCCCTTAGTTGAATAAGAAGAAAAGAGTGCAATAAAAATGAAACAAATTAAACATAAGCATACACATATATATATATATATATGCATATGTATGTATACATAATAAATATATATATCTATATTTATGTTCCTGTATGTATGTGCATAAGTATGTATATGTATAAGCATAGCGTTTGAGCTTGTTGCAGTGTGGAACATTTGGCCCGTTAGTACAAAAACAAAAAGTCCCAAAAAATAAAAAAAAAATATCCCATTCGATTTTCAAATACCGAACAAAACGCAAAAATACCAAAAACAAACACATACACATACACATACACGTACACACGCGCACACACTTATACACACACACACACACAAGCACACACGCACACACGCCTACCAATGCATACATACTCATGCGCTTCGCAGTCCAGAAAGCAGCAGAGCGAGTTTGAAAATCAATTTGAATTAATGAAAAAAAAAAAAAAAAAAAAAACAAAGACAAGATCAATAAGTTGAAGAAGAAGCACATGTAGAGAGTTGCAATTTTGTTTGATCTTCGATTGGGGTCGAAGGAGGAGGAGCTGGTTGGGCGGGGGCTGTTAGCTAGCGTGGGGTAACTACGACAACAACAACAACAACAACTACCTCTTAAGTGTTACCAAGTGAACTAAAGCAAAAACCAACAAACTGTTTTTTCTCTTCTCTTTGCATTTACTGTCAAAATAAACCAACACACACATTCACAAAAAAAAAAAACAAAAAAAAAACCTTAACACAAACTGTCCGCAACTGACGTTATAAAAACCAACGCATACGATATATAATAACGTACCGTACGATCAATTATCAAATCGAATCAATTCAAAAACAAAATGAATTCGCTTGCTGCTGCTGCTATTTGCGACTGCGTTGGCATTAATAACCACCATTCATGACCCTCAAAAAAACCAACAACTAAAACTTACGGCTGGGCAGAGGGCGAACAACAACAATTCCACGATGAACAACAACAATAGCGGCAGTCACAGTAATGCTGGAACGCCTGGAAGCAACGGTAACGGTAACGGCAACGGCAATGCCAATAGCAACAGCAACAACAACAACAGCAATGCAACTGGTGACAGCAACAATGGCAGCGGCGGCGTTAGCGCAGGCAGCGGCAGCGGCATCGGCATCGGTGGCGGCAGCAGCAGCAATAGCAACAGTAACAGCAACAGTAACAGCAACAGCAACAGCAACAGTAACAGTAACAGCAACAGCAACAACAACGATCTGGACGCCGATCAGCTGTGCATCTATACAAATGCATTGGGCGATGATATGCTCGGCTTTGGCCTGCCCGGCTTTGGACTGTCTATCGATAACGGCGGCGATATTGATAACGATAACAACAATCCAAGCGGCAACATTGGCAACACTGGCAGCAACAGCAATGCACGACGCGTCGTTGTGGGCGGTTTTTGCAAAAATTGCAACGTTGTCTGCTACATTTTATTCGATTCGCCATTGGGGCGCATGTGTAAAAGTTGTCACACGCACTGGAGGTAGATATTCCCATCAAATATTAAAAAAAAAAAAAAAAAAAAATAGCAAGAAAACAACTACCAAACTCTAGCTAAATATGTTGTTAAATCTCCAAAAAGCTAATGCTAAGTTTTCTCTCTCTCTCTCTCTTCCAATTTCTCTCTCTTTGAACCCGTACAAAAAAACTGAAAAAAAAACAAACGAAAAATGATGTTGCATAACTTTTGACCAACAAAATGTCTACACACACACACGCTTACACTCACACACACACACACACACACACACTCACACACACACACACACACACACACACACACTCACACACGCTCACACTCACACACATTCGCATTCATTTGTTGCTTGTGCGCCTTCTCGCCAAACCTTTCCTCCCTTAATCCATATCCCCGCATTCCCCCGCGACACGCACCCCCCGCACCCTTCGCACTGCCTGACCGCGCTATTCTGCTGGCGGCCTGGCCCACAGACGCACCGGCAATCGTCGTCCCATCTCCGGCCCGGACAGCATTGCACCCACAAAACGTTCCACACACAACAGCGCCGCAGCGGCGGATCGATCCAAGCGTAAACCGCCGCGCGGCATGTACATCAATCATGATGATCTCACCGCCTTGGCCGGCTGCAAGAATCCGTGTGAATATTTAGCCGAAGGCGATCGTAAAATTGCCGCCCTCATGGCAGAAGTAAGAAATGTAATTTTTATTTATATTCATCATCTTCTTTCTGTGTGTGTTTCGTCTGCCGTCCAACTTGCATGTTCTTCTCCTCTCTTCTCCTCTCTTCTTCTTCTTCTTCTTGTTAACTGGAATGTTCTTAACCTCAAAGTTTTCACATTCCAGTTATCAAAAAAATCGGGGGAAAAAAGCCAATTCCTGCCGCCCGCCATTTTGAAACTAGTCTAGTACCAGGGCAAGGGGAACTTTCTGTTCAATCTTCGAGTAGAATTCTCTATACATATATTTTTTCGTTTCATTTAACTGTTTTATGTGCATATAACGGTTCCTAGAAAGCGCTGAAAAATATGTCTTTTATTTGTTTGTTTTTTTTTTTTTTATGAGCAACTTTTATAATTTAAAGCTGAGCAGAGCACGGGCTTTAATTTATAACAAAAAAGGGGGAAAGCTATGAATTTTGATTGGCAAACGATTTTTGTTACTCAGCTACAGGGTATAACGGGCTTCATCATTTTTTGCTAAGTAGTTTTTGTTGGGCGTATTGGCTTGCACGTGTTTTGTTTTTTTGTAGTCGTTGTTTATATGTCACTCACCCAAAGAAACGCACACACACACGCACACACACACACGCACACTCATACAAACACACGCTGCACACACACACATGCACACACATGCACGCACACAGAGAAGCGACAATACGGAGACGTTAACGACCCACGGACCAGACCCAACCTCCCCATTGACACTTTGGATTAAATGCCCGACGGCCCATTACAGATCCAAAAGAATAGGCAAATGATGGAGCAACTGGAAAAGGACTGCAGCGATGGCAACGTGGACGATAGCAGCTCGGCCGGAGCCCAAAAGACGACGCCCAGCAGCACGGAGACGGCCGCTGCCCAGCCCCGCATCTCGGCACGCTGGACGTCCGATGAGATTGAAGTGGCACTGCTCGCCTTGCGCGACTATGGCAAAAACTTTCCGGTAAGTGGCCAAACGAATCCTCGCCAGATTCACATTTATATTGTTTGCCAATTTGCCTTCCAGATGATTGCCAAAGTCGTGGGCACCAAGACGGAGGCGCATGTGCGCACCTTCTATGTGAGCAATCGTCGACGCTACAATCTGGATCAGATTGTCAAGGAGTACGAGGCAAAGTCTGAGGACTCCAACATGGAGGAGCAGTGCGATGCTGCTCCAGCAGCTGCCGCTGCGGCTACAACGGCCGCCGCCGCCGCCGCATCAGCCACCGCTGGCATTTTGGTGGAGGGCAGTAAATCGGCGGCCAATGAGACAAGTGACGCCACCAGCCAGGAGCTGGCCAAGAAGGAGGAGCCAATGGCCAATGCCAGCAGCATAACCAACAGCAACAGCAGCAGCAACAACAACAACAACAACAACAACAACAACACAAAAAAGAAGCCTGAACTGATCAATGCAGCAATCGCTGCACTCAAGAGCAGCGAGAGCGCCAGCTCAACAGCCGCCGCTCCACTGGCGGCTGCACTCGCTGCAGCAACTGCCACGGGCACTGCCACGGCGAGTGTCAATAAAGCGACGTTGGCGATGATTGGTGCGCCAACCATAACCATTGTCGATGAATCGGACACGGCGACGAGCTCCAGCAGCGATTTGACCAACAGCAACAACAACAATATGGCGCCAGCCGCTGGCAACTCGGTCTCGTCGCTGTCGGGCATCAGCAGCAGCAACAGCAGCAGCGGCAGCAGCAGCGCACCCGCCAAATCATCGCCCAAAAACAACAATCACAACGATGCTGACAGCGAGGAGTCGCTATCGCTCAAATCATCGGCTCACGTTCCAGTTAAACGTGATAATTCCGATTTGGTAGGTCAACAATATAAATTACTCGTTGTATTTTTCGCTCTTGATAACGCGCTAGAAAGAGAATTGATTGATTTGCATGCATGAAAGCTATTCGTTGCAATTGATTCGCTGAATATGAAAAGTTGTTACCTTTCGATTGCTCGCTTAAAGTTATGCGCTACGATTACTCGTTGTAATTAACTCGCTGTATTTGCTCGCTATAAATCAATCGCTCAAAGTTGTTCGCTACTCGAAGCTCGTTGAATTCGACTCGCTGATTATAAAACTTGTAAATTGCTTGCTTAAAATTACTCGTTCCAAGTTAGTCGCTACTAACTACTCGCTGTGGTCGACTCGCTGTTTATTAGTCTATTTGCGTGCATAAATACTTGCGTGTAAATTGCTCGTTTATTCGTTATTCGCTAATTACTCTACTCGTTGTTATTGACTCGTTATATTTCAAAGGGCTTTTTACTTCAAAAAGTCTTGTTTTACTTTACTCGCTCAAAGTTAATCGTCACTAATTACTCGTTGTAATTGATTCGTTGTACAAAAAAAGATCTTTACTTTAAAATTTCTTGTTTTAAAATATACTCGCCTCAAAGTTACTCGCTACTAACTACTCGTTACTAAATACTTGTAATTTACTCGCTGTATATTGTTCTTTGTATATCACTCTCTAATTCTCTCTCGCTCTCGTT
>JAEIGF010000591.1:4295000-4302500 GCA_018903485.1 Drosophila littoralis
TAAAATGTCAACAATTTGTGTTGTATGTATTTCAAATCGTACGAAATAAAACAAATAAATTCAAAATTTGAACAAAATACAAAAGGAAACAACTTGGACACAGGCCACACGGGACGGCAACAATAACGGGAACAGCAACAGCAACAACAACAACAACAACAGCAAGAGCAGGGGCTGGCGTTGCCAGAGGAGAGCAACAGCAAGAGCAGGAGCTGGCGTTGCCAGAGGAGAACACTTGAAAGAGCAGGAACTGGCGTTGCCAGAGGAGAACACTTGAAAGAGCAGGAGCTGGCGTTGCCAGAGGAGAACACTAGCAAGAGCAGGAACTGGCGTTGCCAGAGAGAGCCAACTGTGGATGTGTGCATGTGTGTGCGTGCGCTTATGGAGTGCGCGCATCTAAGGATCTAAAGTTTGGCAATAGATCAGCTTGCCCTTGAACCCTTGAACAACCCAACCCCGCCTGCCACGATCAACCACTTCAAGTAATAGCCCTGCTCTTCCCCTCTTCTTTAGCCCATCCGTTTATAATAACCATGAGCATGTTCTTCAATCGGATGCCGCTGCTGAACTGCTTCAGCGGTCCAACCGAGAGCTGCGAGGAGCTGCTGCCATTGAGTGGCGGCAGCAGCAAGGAGCCGGTCATCATCAACGTCTACGATCTGTTCAACATCAATGAGTATGTGGTGCCGCTTGGCCTGGGCATCTTTCACTCGGGCGTGCAGGTCTTTGGCACAGAGTACACATACGGCGGACATAGCTACTCCAACTCGGGCATCTTTGAGATGGCGCCGCGCAGCGCCGAACAGGAGCTGGGCGAGCATTTCCATTATCGGCAGAGCATACAGCTGGGCCACACGCAGTTCACGCGCGACGAGGTGCATCGCATTGTCGAGCAACTGGGCTGGCAATTTACGGGCAATAGCTACCATCTGACCAACAATAATTGCAATCATTTCTCGGACGCAATGGCGCGCATCTTGTGCGGCCGCCAGATACCCGGCTGGATCAATCGGCTGGCCTATTTCGTCGGCTGTGTGCCCTTCCTGGAGCGCTGTCTGCCGCCCGAGTGGCTTACGCCGATGTAGTTTAGTGGGCGTGGCCTTGTGCGCATATCAATTGTGGGCGGAGACACGGGCACAGGCTGAGACAGAGACAGAGACGGAGACGGAGACAGAAACAGAGACAACAACCAGCCCGACGATTGTTATTGTTATTATTTTTGTTGGTTCGGCTCGGGTTGGGTTGGGCTGCGCTGGGCTGGGCTGGGTGGGTGGGCAGCGCATCCTGGCGGTGTTTAACGCGTTTTTGTGTGTTGTGTTAACGAGTATATCGATTGCCCCCATTGGCCACGCACGTGTGCATTTACATAGTTATTGAAATACACTTGACGGCATACACGATAAATTCACTACCACCTATATTGATAGTCTAAATCAAATAAATAGTACTCTCGTAAATTTAACTCAAACTGTCTTTTGTTCTCTCCATCAGATATACTCGTCGCTTATTGGTAAGGTTAGGCGCGCAGCGAGTAGAAAGTAGCGAGTAGCGAGCATAGTTGTGCATAATTATTGGGTAATCTTCAGCGGCTCTTGCGTAGAATAGGAAAATGTCAATGGCTAAAATAGTAGCGAGTAAAACGTAGCGAGTAAAAAGTAGCGAGCAGCGAGTAACAAACTAGAAATGTACACAATTATGTTATATTGTGTCTTCAATTAAATACTTTTGAAGATTTTAATGTTCGAAACAGTGACTAGTAGCGAGTAGAAAGTAGCTTAAGCGGTTCTCTAGCAAGTAACGAGTAAAAAGTAGCGTGTGACGAGTCATACGTGTACATAATCCCGGTCTATTTATGTGTTATCTTAATCTTTCGTTGGTTAAAATAGTAGCGAATAAAATGTAGCGAGTGACGAGCTTTATTCTTATGTTAACACCTAATCGTTAAAGATGTGACGAGCAGCGAGTGATAATAATAAGTGACAAGCTATTAACGTTTGGTATAAATGAATTCCTTCTGAATTGTCTATAAAAAACTCAAAAGGTGAAATGAATTATCAAAAATAATCGTACATAACTGAAAGTCAGGCCCAAGTTTTAAGATAACAACTTACCTCCAAAGCGCTCTTTCGATTGTTTTGCCATTGGAATCGGGCAGAAGAGAGGCCGAGTCTGAGGAAGATATTCAAAGTATATGACAAATGCTCGCATTTTGATGAATCACAATTGAAATTCTTGGGCGCCACCAAAGAATTTGCTGGCATCTGCATTTCGGGCTCCCTTCCATGACGTTGCTTTGGTTGTTGTTTATTATTTCTCTGCTGAGACACTCGTCAGTCAAATCGATAATATGACGAGTGGGAACAGCTCGCCTTGAAGGGGGACACAAGATTGGAATAAAACTCTAGTGAAAAGCTATCAACGGGGTTTTCCAAATATTCCAAAGCAATGCATGTTAAATTTAGGTGCGGGTTTTCAATGTTAGTTTATTTTAGCAAAGATATATTATAGAATCTTTAAGAGA
Source organism: Drosophila littoralis (assembly GCA_018903485.1). Lineage (NCBI taxonomy): Eukaryota > Metazoa > Arthropoda > Insecta > Diptera > Drosophilidae > Drosophila > Drosophila littoralis. The sequence continues at coordinate 4,297,522 of JAEIGF010000591.1, forward strand.
AACTGAATTTGGGAAAATAAAAGAAACTTGGGTTCGAACCTCAAACTTTGTGCATTGCTGTGGACGAATTGGAAGTAAGGAAAGGCACTGGTTCAACCCGTAAATTGAACCATCGACTTCTTACTTATACATTTTTCGACTTAATTTCAATGGTAGCTATATAATATGAAAATAACAATCAGATTTTTGATAATATACAACAACATAAGTAGTTTTAAGTAGATTTAAAATTAATTAAAAACAGTTTTTTTTTTTTTTTTTATTAGTTTTATTTATGTTTCATTTTGCTGTTGTTTGGCATAATTTGTTAAACATGTTTTTGGTTTTCAATTCGTTTTGTTTTCGTATTTAAATATATATAGTTTATGTACTTTATTTAATTTTTTTTTTTTTTTTTTTTTTTTTTGGTTTTTTTTTTGTAGTTGTATTTTGGTTGTAGTTGTTGCATCGATCGTTTTGCATTTTGGTTTTGCATGCTTTCGTTTTTATTTAGTTTAGTTTTCGTTTTCGAGTTTTCGTTTAGAATTAATTATTAAATTTAACTTTTGTTTATGCATTGCTTAGCTAAAAAAATCCACTTACAATTAGTTTACACAAGTTTAAATAGTTCGAACGACGTTTTACTGCTGATCGCTTTGGTTGTATTTTTTGCTAAATTATTAAGTAACGAGTGACGAGTGGCGAGTGGCGAGTGTGATTTGTAGCACAATTAGGACTCGTTACTTTTGGTTTGAATTGAAAAAAGACTGTGGCTTGACGTGATAAGCTAGTGACGAGTAGCAAGCAGCGAGTAGCGAGTAGCGAGTGAGTCGCCACTCGTTTTATCTGGTAGACTGTGAGACTGAGCGAGTAACGACTGAACCGAGACTCCGTATATTTGAGACTGTGTGACTGAATGCGTTAGTTGTGACGAGTAGCGAGTGACGAGTGACGAGCGACGAGTGACGAGCGACGAGCGACGTTATTAACAATCTTTCTTTATGCTAAGCGCGCCTTCGCAAACTGATTTATATTGTGTAGTATACATAGGTTATGTGCTTATGCATATGATACAATAATTTCATTTTTCTTTGGTTTTTCGTTTTCGTTATCTTTATCTTATTCTTTTTCTTATTCATTTTCTTTGTTTAATTATAATGTCACGCTAAAATCTCAATACACAATTTCGCTTAATAACTACGACTAGTTGCCTATTACAATATGCTTAGATACGATTTGTTTTTTATATTCAAGGGGTTATGACGGAAACCCCTAAAAAAAAAAAAAAAAATTGAATACACAGACAAAATATCAACAAGTCTTACGAGTACATTGTATACATATATGTATGTATGTGTTTAGGTATACGTTACGCCCACATAAATTAGAGTATGACATTCAATAGCTTAGGTATTTGAGCACACACGCACTCACACACACACACACACACGCACACACTCACACACACACACACACACACAGCTAGTTGAGATGAAATAGTTCTAAGTACATACAGACAGAGATTTATAGCTATGCCTAACTATATGCACATACTCTATACGCATTTAAGTGCTACTCAATATATTCTTTATATACTTATAGATACCATATATATGTATATGTATATGTATATGTGTCTATATATAGCTGCTGCCCATTTGACGCACTCGCTCTTAAATGATCGCAATCCAATGGCCAAAATTGGAATTGTGATCTTTTAAAAGAAGTCGTCAAAGGTTTTTGATTATGTCTGGTATTGCAGCATCGGCGCCGATAAGTTCGGATGATGCGAGCTATTCATGCGCAATGCGGATAGGCTTTTGTTATACCATTCGTCCTCCGGCGACATGCCTGGGAAAGGAGATGTTGAGAAAACGGGAAGAAAAGAAAATGAATTCGATTAGAGATTAGCTCAGGTGTCGTTTGAATCAACAGCTCCTTATGCATATGCATATTCATGATTATTTAAGATTTCCGCTACGTAAACGAAAAATGGGCGTCAGGACACGGGACACGGGAGACGGCCGACGGGAGACGGGACAGGATGTTGGCCTAACTGGACATGCGACTTGAGAAATTTGTCTTGACTTCGTTTTATGTACTTTTTTGTATTTTTTTTTGGGCTCCTTGAAATGTGCTTGGCCGGAAATTCATTTGCTGATTCGTCGTCGCCTTGCTTATTCCCCCTCTCCCACTCCCACTCCCACTCGCACTCCCCCTCTCTCTTCCTCTCATAATATCCGGCTAAGTAGTCCACCTCTCAATTGCCCCTCATATAAATACAAGTATTATATTTATATATGTATATACATCTAATATATCAATAATACTCGCTTAGTCCAACCGTATTTACGCTTATCTTTCGGTTTTGTTTATGGCTCCATTTGAAACACCTTCCCCCCCCCCCCCGCCGCCCCACTCACTCTCTCGTAGACCCCGTCGGGCTGACGGCGCGACGGCGTCTTTCAGTATGCGTTCAATAAACAAAAAATCGAACCTCAGACAAACGACTCGGATTAATGGAGCCGCATTTGAACGGAAAATTTGCTTACTATTTGCCACAATATTCATATTTGATTTGATTTATTTACCAGCTAATTGTTTAAATAATATCAACTATAAAGCTGCCTATGAGGTTTTCCCATGAAGTTCTTTCTGTCATCAATAGAATTTGAGCTAATTTACATTCAAATCGGAGGACTCTCTGGCATAATTTGTAATATCCCTTAAATATGAATATACTCAAAGAGCAATGCTTATCCAAAAGAGAGAGAGAGAGAGAGAGAGAGAGAGAGAGAGAGCGCCAAGCTTTTGCGACTCTTCATGGGCATTATCGCAATTAACGAAGGTAAACGCAGCTTTTTATAAGACATCACGTTCTCCCAAAACAAGCTAAACAAATCAAAGAAGCAAGATTAGTTGAAAGAGAGAGAGAGAGAGATGGAATAATTTCCAAAGAAAATATGGCCACAATTTGAAAACAGCTCAAAAATTGCACACAGAAAATAAAAAGGTGGCAACCATTGACGGCTTTGCGAAAGATCTGTGACGTCACAGCGCAGAATGGCGCGCGCGACCTTGTCGAGGCGCGAGGCTCAGTGCGCATGCTCAAGCCAAGCTTAAGCCGAGAGAGCCAAAGCTCAAGAAAATGAGAGGCGCGCGCGAGTGAAAGCTGTCAGCGGGCGATCGGTGCGAGCAGCTAAAAAAGACTAAAACAGATGTGAAACGTTTTTAATTAGTTGGCGACCAGCGACGGGCCAGGACGTTGACGCAGTGCCAAGACGATCGCAAGAAAACAAGTGCAATGAAAACAGGAGAAGAAAGAATGTGAAAAGAGCAAATACACGGACAAACGTGAGTAATGCCTGCCAACTCGAGTAGCTGTTGTTGTTGTTGTTGTTCTTGTTGTTGTTGGTGTCGAACTTACCCATCGAGTCCTGACGCACGCCCACGGAGCCCATATTCGTGCTGTGCGCCATTGAAAATGGCTGCGTCATGCCCGGGTAGGAGGAGGCGCCCATTTGGAAGAGATCCTGCAAGGGTTAAATAAGTTAAGAGTGTGTGCGTGAGTGCGTGTGCGTGTGTGCGTGTGCCATACCTGGGGATAACGGTTCATGGTGTTGTGGTGTGGATACGGCTGATAGCCGCGGGACACGCTATAGCCTTGAATGTTCCGCATCATGCCGTTGCACGACGGGATCACAGATGGTGCCAATGCCTTTTGCAGCTGCTTCTCCTGCTTGCGGTATTTGGCGCGTCGATTCTGAAACCAAACCTGCAACAAAAGCAACAGCAAATTGTTTGAGAACAGCAAGAAAGATAAATGGAGGAATGCAATTAAAGCGTTGCCGGACCTTTAAGTTGTTTTCGGAATTAACCAAACGCCTGCCGCAGCACTTGGGCAACGCTGTGCGCAGGAAGCGGCAGAAAACAGAGTGCAAAAAAAAAAAAAACGACGAAAATAAAATGAAAAAATAAAAATGAAAAGCGGATGATGGCAAAAAGGCAAAGCCAAATGGCAAAAACATGGCAAAGCCCCCGTCCCCACACACTCCCCGCACTGCTTATACGCCCAGGCATTTCGCCTAAGACTGGGGGCGTCGTCTGTCGTCGTCTTATGAGTGAAAAAATCTACAAAATTGAAATTGAAAATAAGTTGACGACGCTGTTTGTAAGCGCGCAAGGCGGATAGGGGAGAAAAAGAGAAAGAGAGAGGGGGAGGGGGGGGCGAGGTTGGTTGGGTTCTGCTTAGACATTATTAAAGATGGTCCTCACGATTGCGACTGGACGAGGGCGGGGGGTGAGGGCTGGAGGGGTGGGCGAAAAGAAATTGCCAAGATGAAAGCCCGCGCGCCAGCATAGACGACAAGCGGTGGGAGGGGGGTTGGTGAGGGCCGGGGGCTGAGTTGGGTTGTGTAAAAATTTCCGACATTTTGAAAGCTGCGCTCAGCTTGCTTTGAGTTGCTTACAAGACGAAACGCAGCGCCTGTAATGGCGGGCCCAGACAACTCAACGGCCTGAGCAGCGGGGGGGAGAGCGAAAGAGAGGAGGAGAGTGTACGTACGTGTGTGTGTGTGTGTGTGTAGATGGTGGTTGCGAACGGTTGTTGTTGGGCTTGTGCCTGACGTCTTCTCGGACGTCTTTGGCATTTTTCTTGTATTTATTTTATCATTATTATTATCTTTGTCCATGACTATGTGTGTGTGTGTGTGTGTGTGACTGTCTGTCTGTCTGTGTGTGTGTGTGTGTGTGTGTGTTGGTTTTAATGAAAAATACAAGCTTGCCCGACTGCCTGCCTGGCTGGCAGCTTGCCCCCGCCTTGCCCTCACCCGCTTTGGGGGTTGTTTTGTGTGCCCACTTGATGGCTCGTTCGGTTTCATTTGGTTGGCTGCCAGCATAAAAATGCCAGCCCAGCATGTATGTGTGTGTGTTTGTGTGTGTGTGTGTGTGTGTGCCTGTAAAAAATGCTCTTAACCATGAGCCAGAGCTGTTTGTTGGAG
>JAEIGF010000591.1:4307500-4427500 GCA_018903485.1 Drosophila littoralis
TGTACAAATATTCTGTTTTCCAAGATATTTTTTTATTAAACTCAGCATTTACGAGTTTCTCTCTTCTTACTTATCTGCAAAAGGCAAATGCCTGCAAGGCTATTAGATCTTCTTTCTTTCTTTCTTCCTTCCTTTGCTTTTGTATGTGTAGAAGAAAACTAAGGACTGCTTTAAGGGTAACTCCCGACTAGAGGACTCTTGCTCTTCTTTATCTTATCTTAGCTTATCTATATGATATATCTTAGCTACATGATATATATTTATATATATTTGATTTGTAGCATGAAAACCCTTTTCTAGGCCCGACTAAGCTCTCCATTTAGGGGCTAAACTTTGCTCTACTGTCGAAAACAGAGCTTAGGTCGTTTAGCTTTTTTCCAGCTGACTTTAAAGCTAGCTTAAACCGCGAAGCTGGAGCAGAGCTTGATTAACTAGCTTGTCAGTTCTGCGAGAAGCGCGCGTCCAAATTGAAAGCAGGAGGCCAAAAACCCTAATTGGGATATGACAAATCCGAATGTCAGCTGAGCAGCCGAAAGGAATGCGATTTTCCAAGCAGATGTGGCTGGCAACGCCCCAGCTGAAGCCTGAAGCCCGAAGCGGGCAACAAATTTGCAATAAAATTTCTACACGACAAATTTCGTCAACACCAACTCCCAACTTACGTTGTTGTTGTTGTTGCTGTTGTTGTTGTTAAGTGAGTGCCAGAGTCAAGTTGTAAGCGCACTCGTCAAATTACCAACGGCAAAGGAAAACCTGTGCCTGTCTCTCCCCCCCCCTCTCCTGCCCTATTATTAGAGGGTTGCGGTCGCTGGTTCGAGTCCTTGACAAGGGTTGGCGAGTGTAAATATTTGAACATTTGTAGAAAAATATGGTTTATGCTGTGCTAATAGCCCGGCATTTGCCTGTCATTTGATCGCCAACAAATGTCCTGATTCGGCATCAGTTTTAAGGTACCCTCAACCCTCAATCCTCACCCCTTACCCCGCAACCCGCACCCCGCACCCCTCACCACGCACGCCTCATCCGATTCAGATTTAGATTGTTAACATTTCAATCAGTTGTTTGTTCTGCGCACATAATTATCAGATCAAGCCATATAGAGCTATGCATTGTCCCTTGCAACTAACAATTCTCTAGAGCTCTCGCTTGAAAGCACTTTAAAGAGCTTCGAGGATATGCAAAGCAAAAGCTGTTCAGGCTGTGATAGCTATCCTTCGCTGGACAGACGACTTCATCTGGGTAAAGCTTAAGGCTGGAATTTTGAGAAGAGCTTTGAGCTTTAGGCAACAACTGTGCTTCCTCTTCGCTTCTGCCACTGATCTTTTATGGAAAAAGCAGTCTCATTTAACTTGGCTGTTCACAGTCCGATCTTTATGAAATTCGCAGGACTTTAAGTTGGCCTACAAAAGTGTGTAGATACCAAAGTGCAAGGCTCTAGCTCTTTAAATGAGTTTTCTTCAATTCAAGGCTTCAGTGCGAGGAGTTATTCAAAAAGTGAGAGATTATTTAGTCGTATATTTTATACAAGAACACGCACACAAAATTTGGTGCATCTAGCTCCTTTGATTCGCGAGCTTAGCTTAAATAGGCAGACCTCAAAATCGATACTTATCGATATGCTGAAATTGTATGCACATGTATGTTATGGAAAAACAAATAGCTCATATTTATCTTCTCACAGACGTAGCTCCTCGCCCTGATCAAGAATTTTGTAAACTTGTTTATTTTCTTAGTCGGCGTTACCTCGTGTTGTTCTCTTCTTCTTTTAGAGTGACCAACTTTTATTTAGAAAAATACTTATATACTGCCTATACTACAATTCCTTTACAACACTGGATGTTGTGGCTGTTGACTTTTCAAAGTTCACATTTATGTTCACTATTTACAATAATGTATATACTCTATTTGGTTGGAGCTGCTGTCTTCTGCGTCTTCAAACCATTTTGAATGTGTTAGGGGCCTAAAAAGCCTTTTTATCTAACGTTTTACAACACTAAAATTGACCGAGCTCTCGCACTTTTACAACTTTTACGCCGCGTCATGAATAAGCTATGGCTAAAAATGCACTCATAGTTAGCTGGCAGCCAGCCAGGCATGTGTGTGTGTGTGTGTGTGTGTGTGTGTGTGTGTGTGTGTGTGTGTGTGTGTGTGTGTTCCACTTAGCCAGGACTCTTTCAGCTGGGGAATCTTGCTGGTAAAATCTGTGATTTTTAGCCGCCTTTGTGACATGTAATTCTACACCTCAAATGGCGAAATGAAATGCGCTCTCAGCACCACTTTTAGCCCAGCTACGTCAAGGGGAAAGGGGCAGGAATGGTTTAGGGGGGGGCGGGGGCATGGCTGAATAGAGCTCGACAACCCTACCCGTCGGCTACCCTAACCACAGCTCTGTCGGCGGCACCACCCGCTGCACTCACTTGTTTCGCGAGTCATGATAAAAACTATAAATTAATTATTACCGCGGCGCACTTGAAAGCGCAACAGAGTCGCAGCGCAGACAGGGCGGGGGCAGGGGCTGAGGCAGGGGCACACACACACACACACACACATGTGCCCCGGGGGGCGGCTGGTTCGACTAGGCTGGCCTGGGCTGGGCTGGCCGTGTCGCCCGGCGAGCACTTTAGAGCGACACCCAAAAGCGAAGCATTCAATTGGAATAATCGCGAACTAATCGTCTAACCGAGATCATCGGCGGATTGTGGGCTAAAAAGGATGGGCGAGAGGGAGAGGGAGAAGTGGGGGGGGGGTTGGTGGTTGGCCCTAAATCGCATCAGTGCACAAATTGCCTCCGCTGGATGCGAATGCGAATGCGTCTGCTCAAAGACCAATTCAGTTGAACAACTGTTGCAATTAATTTCAATTCAGCCCCTGTCCGCGCAGCTCGATAACATTATTTAACGATACATATCGATTTTCAGCTTACACTTTTCGAAAACGCTTTCAATTTAGAGATTTTTCAAAAATTTTATATATAGATACATGTCGATTTCGGCTTTCAATTTTATCGGAACTTTTTGTATATCGAACACAGCACACGTTTACTTTTTTGTCGATAACTTTACTTGTATCAATGCATATCGATTTTTAGTTTTTAATTTCTTAGAGACATTTTGTATAGTTTCCTTTTTTGTCGAGTACTTTATCTATCGATACATATCGATATTCAGTTTACAAACTTGTTAAACCCTTCTTTTATACTGTATGGTCGATAACTTTGTATATCGATACATTCAGATTTTCAGCTTCCAATTATGTTAAACGCATCGAAATCAGCGGACTTCATAGGGCGAGAAACACAAGACTTCTAAGTAGTTACATCTATATTAAACGCCGAACAAGATTTTCATTTTTGTTTTGGCGATAACTTTATGAAAATCGATATGCTTTCGATAACTAGTTATCGATACATATCGATTTTTAGCTTTAGATTTTGAAAACGACCGATTTCGAAGGCTACTTGCGTGTATAACAACGCGCATATGTATACATATTTTTGTCGAATACTTAATCTATCGATACATATCGATATTCAGTTCACTTCCTTGAGATAAAACGCATGCTTGCTCAGGGAATAAACGAGCTGAAGACGCAACACATGCCATATGGGCTCTCATATTACGTTTGTTTATGTCTATCGATAAACTCAACCAAAATCGATAAGTATCATGTATAGAGCTATGTTGAGTGCGGGGCGTGTCGCGGTCGAGCACTCTCGTTTAGTTATTTCTAGGGTATTTTCGCTACTCACTTGTATTCGGGCCTCGTTTAGCTTTGTCGTGCGCGCCAGCTCCTCGCGACAGTAAATATCCGGGTAATGCGATTTGGCGAATGCAGCTTCCAGTTCAGCTAATTGTTCCTGAAATTAAGCGGATTTTAATTAGGCTAATTTGTTTTTATATAAGCTGCACTCAGGCAAATACATTCCTTCCTCTCGCTCTCGCTCTCTCTCTCCTCTCGCTCTCTCTCTCTCTCTCCTCTCGCTCTCTCTCTCTCTCTCCTCTCGCTCTCTCTCTCCTCTCGCTCTCTCTCTCTCTCTCTCTCTCTCTCTGCCTTACTCTTTAATTTTGTTTTTTTTTAAATATTGGCGACTTTTTGTTGCTTGTTTATTTTGGCACAGCTGAATAGGGGAGGGGATGGGGGGGCTGGGCAGTGCCACGCCCCCTGAACATAGCCAGAACATTTTCTATTCCCATTGCTCACTTTGAGAGTCGAAATGCAAATTGTGTTGCCTACTTTGGGGCTTGTCAAAACTTTCAGAGCTGCCAACACCGAATTTCCATTAGAAAGCAGTGTTGAAAAGTGACCAGCGAAACAAAAAAACGAAAAAAAAAGCTGCCCCAAGCTGTCTCAGCTTAACGGAGCTTAGTTGGCTGTCATCGCAGTCTACGCTGTCTCTGTCGATAGCCTTAAGAGTTATCGAATTATCGATTGCTTGAGCCAAGCGATATCGATGCTCTTTGCTCTTACAGTTGACTTAACGAGTTGTCGTATATTAGCTTCAAAGTGTGACCGTAGCTAGGAACTAGTAACTATGGTCACACTTTACAGCTTATATACGATTAGATACCCGAGTGCTTCGGTTCACAGTTTCAACTCCTGTTTAGGTTCGCCTCATGCATTAATACATAATAATGAGATCTAAGCGATATATGCATTGATATGGAAATAATCGATGTATTTATCGATATACTGACTCGAGGTGCGTCAACTAAACAAATATTTATAAAACGGAAAGTTCGCCAAAAGCCAAATGTAGATATAGAATACGGGAAAAGAATTCTAACTTGTCAATTGACAAGATTTAATTAAAGCAATGCATTTGAAGTAAAGGCAGAGAAACACGCCGAAAAGCTGGAGACTTGCAATATAAGATATATATGCTCTCATAAAAGATAACTTTTACTATCTGCCCAATATCGATAAGTATCGATAGCTCGCTCGCATTATGAACCTTGCTTTTGGTATTGCAAATATTTATTTGCCTTATGTCTTTGGCTGAGACCAAATAATTGGTTGGGTCTTGTTAAGATGAGTTAAAGATTTTTACTCAAAAATTGCTTTTATTACCAAAAAGTTCGTTAGTTTCAACTTTTTTTGGTGCAACTGTTTGATAATAAGAAAAGTTGTTTGGATTTGAAATGCTAACGTTTTGCAACACTTGTTTGCACCTCGGACGCGTCTGCTGATTAGATTTCTAATCATGATTAAATATCGCCTCGTTTAGGCTGTAACTAGACTGGGAACAACAACAACTGAGGGAAGATAATTGTTGTTGTTGTTGTTGTTGTTAGCCCGTCGTTAACTTGGAAAATGCCAAAGTTTTAATTACAAGCGTAACCTTCACGAAATCTAATTTAAATTTCTCACTACGTGCAGCAGCAAAGGGGAGTCTGGGGTAGAGAGAGAGAGAGAGCAGCAGGGAATACCCCTAATGTATGTAGATGCGCTCCATAAATATATATATATATATATATATATATATATATGTGTGTGTGTATATCCTGGCACTGACCTGTGTGAATGTGGTTCGATGTCTTCGTCTGGCTGGCGTTGGGCAGGATGCTGTGGTTGGGGTATGCCCGGCATGCTGACTCAGCGAGGAGAGTCCACTTCCGGGCGATGTGATGCCGGCGGAAACCGTTGACAGGCCGCTGTTGGGTTCCGGTTTGAGTTTCTTGAATGCACCTTCGGCTGCAAGAAAAAATAAATCATTATTATTATCAAATAAATGAAAGCCTGCCCGACTGATTGGCGATCAGCCGTAAGCGCTAGGAAGCAGACAATTTTACTTTAGCTTCCTTTCGGATCAAACGTCTGCACTGAGACGGCGTTTTCGACAAAATTCCATATACAAATGGGGAAAATGGCGGACAAACTTTCCTGAGCGTCGGACCTACGAGCGAGAAGTTGTCGCTTCAAATTCAACAAAAATTCTCAATTTGTTTGCTTTTCGATTTAATTTACTTTACGAGCTTTTCTGATCTAAATGTCTGCGCGTCGAACTAACAAGGGAGAAGTCGCCGGTTCAAATACTTTAGAAATCTTCATTTTTATGCTTGTTTATTTAATTTGCTTTATGAGTGTGCATGTCTAAAGTGGCCTAAATGTCGCTAGAAGTCGCTGGTTCAAATCCAACAGAAATGTTTAATTGTTATAGCTAGAAATCGCCGATTCAAACCGATCAGAAGTTTTATATTTCTATACTTTTTAATTTTAAATTGCCTTAAAAGGCAAAAGGCCTATATGGCCTAAATGGCCTAAATGTCTGAGCGTCGCACCTACAAGCAAGAAGTCGAAGGTTCAAGTCCCAGAGTAATTTTCAAAATTTTCAAATTTTTTATTCTCTGTATAAGGCTGCGAGTAATCTTAAATTATGATGCTAGTTTATTCCTTTTGTTTTACAATCCTATAATGTCTAAATGAGCGTTGAACCAGCAAGCGAGAAGTCGCCGGCTCAAATCACGCAAATTTTAGACCTTTTTGTCCTAACAACAGAAAAGTGAAAGTAATAAAAATTAAAAAAAAAGACAATGAGGAAATTGTTAAATGAATAATTAAAGTTTTCCAATTGTTTCCCTTTTCTTTGTCAACTACAATTAATTCTTTGGCTGGAGATTGAACCGCCACGAAAACACATTTTTTTCTGTACTGTGAAAAGTCGAATGCCAAAACGATGCGAATTGCATTTTCTAACGAATTTACCTGAGCTGGGCGCCGCCGGGTAATTTATTTGAAGCGAAAAGTAGGCAACACGAATTTAATGTTTTCTTTGAGGCTGGCGTTTAATATGCGGCAAACGATTATCCTGCTCGCTCTGCCATTGCCCGCATGTTGCATAATTATGCCCCAACAACAAGGAGAAGGAGAAGGAGGGGGAGGAGAAGGAGAAGGAGAAGGAGGAGGCGAACAACAACAACAACAACAACAACAGCAAGAATGGCGACCGCAGTGCGGCCACAAGACATCGCGACGACGTCTCCTTGTCCAGAGTTTTGGGTCACGTTGCCGGGTCGCATGAATATGCAATATGGGATAATTTATGCAAATTTCTGCCACATTAATCGAGCTGGCGCTGGCCGGGCCACCTGCCACCTGCCACCTGCCACCTGCCACCTGCCATCTGGCTGCTGCCAAAAGGCGGCAAATTATACGGCCAAAGGTCAAAGCGCAGCGCGAGCTAAGCTGGCCGCAAGTAGGGAGCAGAGGGCGGGGCGGGGGCATTTAGCTCCAGCTTGGCAGGAAGTCATGAGAGCCGCTGCCCTCTGACCTCTGACCTGATGCCGCCGCCGCCGCCGCCGCCGCCGCTTGGCGCTTAATTGGCGCGCTTAGCTCGTTAACAAAATTTAAACTATGTATAAATTTTTGGGGCCGGTTCGCACTAATTGAATAACACACACAAAGCGCTCGCTACCCATTTTGCCCCATTGACCCCGCCCACACGGCCGCCCACCTGTCACAGCGCAAAGGTGCCATTTATTTATATTAAGCCAGTCTCATTGCCTGACGTTCTCTCCCTCTCTCCCTCTCCCACTCTCCCACACTCTCTCTCTCTTTCTCTTACGCTTTCGCCCGTTTGCTCTCTTGACCTTGCGGCTGGGCCTGTCCAACAAGGTCAAATAGCTAACACGTGTCCGGCTTTGCACATGTCCGTTTTTGTACTCTTTCAAAAGCGATCCTCCAAACATTTAATTAACTAAACTCGATTATATAACTACCTGGGCAAACTGTGCTCAAGCTCAGCTTATTATCTGCTCCAAAAAGTCTCGAGTTGTCTTTAAAGGTTAAGAATTCTCAATATTATGTATCTATATATTTCCGTGTTTGAACTAAATTCTTAATCCTCTTCAAAAACTCTCGAGTTGCCTTTAAGGGACTTTGGCCTTAACCAATTGCGAATTATAAGCGCGTTCTTGTCGGCGTTGCCAGATCAAAGCGGCTTTTGCTCAGCTCAGTACGGAGTTCGCTCGCAAATTTGTAGTTTCTCTTACGTTTTCTTGATAAATATTTAAAATTGATTAATTATATTGGATTCTATACAAATTTATTAATAATATTTAATATATAATCTATATATAAAATCATATATACTATATATCCCCATTAAAGGAACTTCGATTTTGTTTTTTGGTCTATGCCTAATTTGACAAAAACACCTTTAAACAGCTCCGAAATGATTTGCGTTTCAGATGCTGTGAAAGGTTAATCAAGTATTCTCAAACCAATTTAAACAGATCTGACAAACCCATTCCTATTCAAATCCTTGTTAGAATAATATATATTTGAAGTCTTTCTATCAAGACTTTTGAAAATAACTACTGAGATCTCTGAGAATATTGAAGAAATGCATTAATTCATTATTCAATTAAGATGAAATATTTAGGAGAATATACTAGACGCTCTGTCCTTAGTTTCATATCGGAAGCATGTTTTGCGAAAATTCAAACGCGTCGAAGCCCTCCAATATTAATGATTTTTATGGACTATATTTGAGACTTCAAAGAGTTGCCTTTAAGGGCAGAAGATTGAGAAGATTTTTGGAGAATTCCAATTAAACTATTTCAAGCAAGCAAACGAAATGTAGAAAATTTCCCTCTAAGGTCTAATTTAATTTGGAGACTATTTCAGAGCAGGACATAAGAGAGAACTGACATCCAATAGATATATGTATCTCCGATCGATCGAACTCTCTTTTAGCGCTCCTAATGAGAGTTTATTTAAAGAAGGTCCATTTAAGATTTGTCTGAGACGCCGTCGGGAGTGCAGGATATATAGACAGACAGATAGAAAACGTACAGAGAGAAGATGCCTTATACTATATATGTATATATATATATATAAATTCCTGATCAATTCCAACAGCCGACTTTCTACATTCAAGTTCATCCATTTATCTAACAGCTTCCTGGGATCTCAGCTTAACAGCTTTCTGCATAAAACTTGACATAGATGCATTCTTTAGTTTTTCCATACATCGCAGTCGGTCGATTATCACATACTATATATTCTATATAATATAGTTCCCATTGGAACAATCGCTCGCAAAGAACCTTTTGTGTAAACTTCATAAAAGTTGCCAAAATAAAACATAACCAAACGCATCGATTACCAATTTAATTTGCTTCTAACAAACTGACAAATTCGTTTTCAAATCAAAATGATATACTACAATAAATATCGTTTAGGAAGAATCGCTCAAAAATGGAGTTCTTATTAGAGCAATTTATTGTTTCTCTTAAATATTCGGAACAAAGTTTTTACTTTATTCCAATAACGGCATATAAATGGGCTTATGATGTTATCATTTGTATAGATATAGTCATAAATTCAGACTGATTGTTCCTATATATTATACAAAATCATAAATCATAAAATCATTGTTGGGAACTTAATAAACACTTTGCTCTAAATATTTTAAAGAATCGGCGTATGATGTTATATAGGAACAATAGAAACAATTAGTCTGAATTCGTGGTTGTTCCTATACACTATATATATATATATATATATATATATGGAAATGGTCTACAAAGGTTAGTTAACGTATGTAAATGCCGTTGGAGACAACTGTGACTCGATAAATTAAATATGTACGTTATCTATATATATATAATTATATATATTCCTGAGCAGGAAGATGAGTTGTGAGCATATTGCCAGCTTTGATAAACTTCGACATCTCGGCCTTGAAATTTGATATTAACATTCTCACATATCAAATGCGGCATGCGTCTATAACTTTTCTTCGATAATTCTTGCCACTTCTATAATATCGATAAATATCGATTAAGAAAAAATGGTTTTCCAGCTATAACTCGAGAATTTGAAGTGCTAGGCAGATCAGAACTGACAAATTGGCTCTCGTATAGTATACAAAGACTTGGAATATTTGAATTTTCGAATGTCTCCCAACTATTTTCCCAGGCATTAGCATAATCGGATTCTAATAAGGTATAGCCTCGCACCTTGATATATATATATACACTTTTATATGCCATATTTAAGCTGCGAAAATTTCACAAAGATCGGACTTCAAACAACGAAGTTACAGAAGGTTGCATATTTGATATGTGATCTGGGGGAAAGGGGTAGAAGAAGCAGGATTGGGGCGTGTAACTGGCAGTCGAGCACGCCCGACTAGAGCAAGAATCGCGAGACTTGTAAAGAGGAAAAGGAGCACAAAGCTGGGCTATTTAAAGGATTCATTCGCCTGCTGCTGGAGGCTAGCTGGAAGGATGTGTGTTCAGGGCGCAGCTGAGTTTTTTTTTTTTTGTATTCCTGTATGCTTGTATTCTTGTAATTTGAATGCCTTTTGGGTGTGACAACAATTGCGCTAAGCCGATTGAAATGTGCGCCAAAAAGGGCAAGCGAGAGGGTCGGATCGGGACGGGTCGGGCAGCAGCAGCAGGCGATAATCCTTGGCCTGGACGCGTGGCCAGAGCGGGGGCGGGAACAATGCGGGCTAAGAGCTCTGGCAAAGGGCTAATGTGCTTACCTGATATGGTGTGATCGGAGAGGCGCGAGGGCGGCGTATGGGCCGGCGTATGATGGTGCGAGGACGAGTCCATGCCGGGCGTGGGCAGGCCCGAGTAGAGGGCGCTGAAGTCCTCGGGCGTGCTGCTGCATTTGCGCTGATGGTTGAGCGAGGAGGAGGAGGACTTGTCCAGCGTGGTGATCGGCGAGCGTGTATCCTGCACGGACGTGGCCAAGCTGAGCAGGCGGTTCTCGTGTGCGCCGCCGATGCCCATTAGGCGATTATCCTGAAACGACATGAATTTCGTGTCCTGCGGAACGCCGCCGCCGCCGCCGCCGCCCGTATGCTGCATGCTGCTCGCATGATCCTCAAGCAGGCCCTGCTGCAGTCCGAGCAGGCCGCCGACCAGATTCGGACGCAGCTCGTCCATGCTCAGCTTGGCCGCCTGGCCGCAAGCGCCGGCCGCCGAAAAGTTCAGCTGCCGGCTGAATATGGCCGGAAATATGTTGAACTGCTGCGAATCGGCGCTCGATTGCGGACTCAGGCCCAGACTGTGCGGCGCCACGTGCGGCAGGGACGTGCCGCTGGCCACAGATGCCGCCGAAACGCCCGATACGGACGCTGACGCGGCGCTGGCAGCGGCCGCAGCGGCTGCGGCGGCGGCGGCGGCGGCTGATGTGCCTATCGTATGACCTGCTCCCGACGAGCCCGGTCCGTTGCCTATTAACAATGTGGGCGTGACCACGCCTACGCCGTTGCTGCTGTTGCTGCTCAACAGCTGCTGTTGCTGCTGCTGTTGCTGCTGCTGCTGTTGTTGTTGCTGTTGTTGTTGCTGCTGTTGCTGCTGCTGTGTTGCCTGCAACTGTTGTTGTTGCTGATGTGGCGCGGCGCCCGCCGGCAGCTGTTGCTGCTGTTGCTGTTGCAGCGGCAGAACCGCGTGCAGCTGGTGTGCGTGCGCGGCCGCTAGGGCGTGTGCGTGACTGTGGGCGTGGCTGCTGTTGCTGCCGTTCGCTGGCAACGGCTGCTGCTGTTGCTGCTGTTGCTGTTGCTGCTGTTGCTGTTGCTGCTGTTGGGTGTTGGTGTTGCTGCTGTTGGTGTTGCCGACGACTCCTACCACTCCAGCAGCGCCGCCACCACCGGAACCAGGGCCGCCGGCACAACTTTGATGTTTGAAATCCAATTTGTGGCCGGCGTAAAAACGCTGCGTATCGATATACGTTTTGAAGAAATCTATTGAATAATCCAACTGGAGGCTGTAACGCGGCGAACGCGCACGTTTCCCTAAATGAAATTTGTTTAATTAATTGCAAATTAATATAAGGCGCTGACCGACGCTCGATTCTATATGCTTTATTTTCTGCTTGTTTTTTGTTGTTCTTGTTTTTTTTTTTTTTTTTTTGTTTATTTTTTAACTGTTTCTCTTGCGTCGTCTTTGCCCAATTGACTTGAGTCCGGGCTCGGGCTTCGTTCAGTTTGTGAATGGATATTCGAATTTGGCGCCGCGTGCGCTTGTCTTTAATTGGCCAGCTTTGAGCTAAGCTTCGTTCAGTTGTCGTTGTCGTTGTTTTTGTTGTTGTTGTTGTTGTTGTTGTCGCACTTAACACATAAAATGCATTTTGTTATTATTGCCGTGCTCTTCGCTCTCTTGAGACAGACACAGACACAGACACACACACGCACACGCACACTTTTTGCAAATGGCGACGGCTTTTGGGCACTTGAAAAAAATACAAAATTCTTATTGGATTTGCGGACAATGCACATGCAAAAAATTGACAGCAGTTGTTGTTATTTATTTTGTTTTATTATTATTGCTGCTGATGTTGTTGTTGTTGTTGTTGTTGTTGTTGTTGCTGTTGTTGTTGTTGTTGTGGTTGGATTTGCACAATGCGGCGTCGCGTTCTGTGGCACCGTTATGTCTAAGGCCGTTGCAGCGACTGTTGGTTTTGTTGGTTTGTTGCCGCTGCCAAAGCAAAAAGCGGCGACGCCGACGGCGACGGCGTGCAAAAATAACAGCAAAAAAAAAAAACAAATAGGAAACCAAGCCAAACGCCACTAAAAAACACAACAACAAGCCAGCGCACACGCACACATCTAAGCGAAGGTGTTTTTTATATATGTATGTATGTGTATGTGCATAGAGCTAATGTGCTCTTCAAATTGTCGCAACTATTGTGAATTGTTTTGTTGTTGTTGTTGTTGTTGTTGTTGTCGCACGCACAACACGGTATGTATTCACGGCCGATCAAACTTAAAATGATATACAATTTCAGGCAACATACAAAATTATAACGAAATTAAGGATCATGTGCTCAGCACGATGCTGCGCTGCGCTGCGCTGCTCAGCTGCTGCGACTGCTGCTGCTGCTGTCGCTGTCGATGCTGCTGCTGCTGCTGCTGCTGCTGGGGGTTGCTCTTGGCTTGTGGGGACAATTGCGGGCTGCGCGCGAACGATTGGTGGTTAGCAGCGCTGAGTGCGTGCGTGTGTGTGTGTGTGTGTGTGTGCGACCACGAATCGTTAGTCGTACTAATAATTTGAAAAATAATGAAACTTGCGCTGCCGTCGCTGCTGCCGTCGCCGCCGCCGCCTGGTCTGGCAACGCTGCGCGCGTGTCGAGTGCGACAGCATGCGCCATTTTGTGCTAGCGTCGTTTGACGCGCGCGCGCTCGCTCGCACGCACGTGTCGGCTGCTGCTGTTGCTGCTGTCTCGCTTTAACTTGCTTGGTTAATTTCGTTAGTTGTTGCCCAGACGTGGACGTTAAAGTTGGCGTTGACGTCAGCGGCGGCGGCGGCGTCAGCGGTGCCCTGTGTGTGAGTCTTCTCATGTGTGTGTGTGTGTGTGCGCGCGTCCGAGCAGCTGTCCATATGTATGCCATGTTTCTGTTGATCCAATAAGGCTCGTCGCTGTTGTTGTTGTTGTTGTTATTGTTGCTGTTGCTCGCTCGCTCGCACGCAACCAAATGAAACAACATTTATTCTATTAGACTGGCAAGTTTTCTTCCGCCTGCTCCAACTTGAGCCGCCAACAAACACACACTTGCACACACATGTCTGACACACTTCCTTGGGAAATTCCATTTTGGCCGCAACAACGGCAACTGTGGCTAATTTGTCGCTGTTGCCAACTTGCGGCGCAGTGAAAGTGCGCAAATTAATTGCAGCAAAAGCAAAATAAAACAACGCCACGCACAGTTTGACACAGTTTACAGGCGGCAGTGCATGTCAAACTGTCAGCAACGATCAGCAGCAAGCCAGTCTGCGAGCGAGCGAGCGAGCGAGAGAGAGCGAGATAGCCTGTCTGCTGCCTGCTGCCTGCTCATTAAGTTGCTGTAAAAAACTGCCATCATTCCAATTGGAATCTTACGCAGGCACACACCTACACACATACCCTGTTCGCACACAGCAAAATTCATAGCGAAATTCATGTGGCACGGCAAATGTGTTGTGCCTGCTGCCAGCGACGCGCATCAAATGAAAATGTTGCCCCAGCAAAGCCAGCAGCAATGGCGACAGCAAATTGCAGCGCGCGCACTATGGTTATCTCGCTCTGGCTGGCGCGCGCGCAGCCAGTGCATACGCGCTGACCAATCAGCGTACAGCTGCCACAGCAAAATGGAGTTGAGCATGTCTGTGGCCGTTGTTGCTGTTGTTGCTGTTGTTGCTGTTGTTGTTGCTGCTGGTGCTGCTTCTGCTGCTGCTGCTTCGGCTGCTGCTGCTTCGGCTGCTGCTGCTGCGCTGCCAGCGCAATGAATTAGTGTTCGTTAAATGTGGCAGCCTGGCGCTGACGTTGACGTTGCCGTTGACGTTGTCGCCGGCATCGGCATCGTCGACGGCGTCGGCATCGGCATCGGCGCTGGCGCTGTTGCCACATTTCTTTGGCAGTTTCTTTTGGGGCGGCATTGGGCGCTGCAGTTGCGCGCCGCTTTCTCTGGAATCCTTAAAACAATACTTTTGAACCGAAGGCCCCAAAATGCTGCGCCAAACTGACTTTGGCCAGCGTCGCCAGCGTTGCCAGCGTTGCCAGCGTTGTCGCTCGTTTCGTGCCGTTTAGCTGCTCACCCTGCACCCGCCCCCACCCCCTACTCGTCCTCCTCGTCCTTGCGCCCATTCGCATTCCCGTTCGCCTTGTCCGCCTTGTGTGGGCGCGTCTGTCCGGCTTTGGCTTTGAAGCTGCCTCAGCTATTATATTTTTTTCCTTTTCTGTTTTTCATTTCTATTTTCTCTTTTTTTTTCCTCTCATTTGTTTGTTCTTTATTGTGTTGCTTTTTTTCTCGTTTATTTTTCATCTTATTGCTTTTTCAGCATTGGGGTTCTGCCTTGCTCGAAATGATTTCATCTCCTTTACACACACACACGCACACACGCACGCACACATATGCTTGCATATGGCTTAAAGGCTGCGGCTTTACCGTTAGGCCAAATGCCAGCCTCGTCCTGTTGGTCACTGGGTGCTGGCCGTATTGGCCATATTGGCCGCTTAAATTGCAACAAATTCCCGTATTCTTCATTAGCGATGACACTTGGCTAGCACATTTATCGATAGCACAGCTCGTCATCGAGTCTGTCTATCGTTATCGAGCACATCTTGCATCGCGAGTCTTTAACCAACACTCCGTCTGTAGACAGAAGTTTAAGCTACTTAAACTGTCCAAAGGCATTTTCAATTAGGTTTCCAGCCGCAAATTAAATCCCTTTGAACGTTGAACTTTAAATCGTTGATAACTCACCTCAAATCGATAAGAATCGATATTAACATGTGCTTCTCTGGTCCTATCTCGGAGTTAAAAGCGCTTTTAATGTCAAATCTGGGATATGGGTCATAATGGAGCATAAAAAGTTGCAATAGTCTTTACCTATTGCATACCCTCTCCCACCTTTTTCTTCCCAAAGTTGAGAAAACGTGGAGCTTAGGGTATCTTCTAGTTGAACACTCCCGACCAGAGCACTCTTACATGTTTAATCATTATGCTGATTCCCTTTAAGCTTGGGTTCGGCTGTATTTTTGCTTAGGGTTTGGTTCAAGGTTGGATGCGTAGTACAAACAAAAGGAAACTTGGCTCAAAGCCTTCATTTGATTCCCATCTGCCCATAATCCATAAGATTCTCTTCGACTGTTGCCAGCTGTTGCGGAAAGTGTATTTCTTCTTTAAATTTGCAGATTCCACAGAAGAGCTCTTCTTCATGCGAAGAACTCGCTTACTGGAACCCAGACATGCCAATCAATTTAGTTATTGCGCTCCTTAGGCATTTGCTGCATCTTTTTCCAATCAACAGAAATATTAATGAGCACCCGCAAGTTGTATGAATTTATACCATATCTTAGCCAAACCCAATCTGAGATGAGTATGTTTGAGTATAAGTGTGAGCAAGTGCGAGCGAGTACTATGAGTCACCAAGCCAATAAATACTCAAGTACTTTTGAGTAGTTGTTTTTGTAAAACTATTTAATGAGTACGCATGAGTATGAGTGCGTATGTGTTAGAGCATGTTTGAATACTTTGAATAGTAGAGCCAAATAGAATACTACTCGAATGATAATAGGTTTTTTAAGCTTTTCAAACCTGTACTCGGTAAATTCGAACTCATTTTGACAGGACACATCCTAGTTTGCACTTTACCAATCAATAGAAATCACAATAAATATCTGCAATAAATAAATAAATAAATGTATACCATATCTTAATTAAGCCACTCTGCGATGTTACAGTTGGCAATATTTTACTCAAATATCCCAAATTGAAGGATCGCTTAAAATGCAGTTATCTGTCGTCCTTCCTACTACCTTCTACTCTTCTTACGCATAACTCTTCCATAGATCCTGCAGCTTACAACGTTCTACTTCTGCTCGATATTGTCCATTTTCTGTAGTTCTCTTATATACCCTTGAAATTCTTTAGTATCCAATTCCGTTCTGGTTCAAAATTCCTTTTCCGGGGCATTTTTCTCAAAATATAAAAATATTCTCTTTCACATTTATCCAATTGGGTTTTTTTTTTGCCCTGCAAATTAGCCAACCAACAAGTTCTCCATGCTTACATTAATTGTAAAATATCCTCGCAAAAGTCTAAATTTCGTATCGAAAAGTTTCTCCTTGTGCACTTTAAGTTCTTTTCAGCTGCACAGAATCCATTGCGAATGAATTGGCTTTAAAGCTGTTTTAAGTGCATTGCACACACACACACACGCAGCATTACCAATTCCAATTCGAATTCCAATCCGAATTCGAATCCTCAATATGCTGCATGGCTTGCATCATCCACAGAGCGACATCAAAAGGCCGCAATAACCTGTTTTCCACACACACACACACACGCACGCATACAAATGCACGTAGCTTGCACACCCACATACACACACACACACACACACACACACACACACACACTCACAGAGAGAGAGTTGTGTGCAGTTGGATTCGTTGTCAGAAAACAAGCAGTTGGGCTATTAAGCATCCATTTAGGATACTAATTTGTGTATCATTACAAATTGTATCTGCACGCACACACATGCACACTCCTAGCCTGCCCTGACCGCCCCCCCCCCTCCCCCCTCCCCCCGCACTCTTTTCACTCCCTTTTCAAGTTACAGTTTACAGTTAACCATTTTGTCGACTTCCCATTGCAAACGCCCATCTCTATGCCGAACCCCCCCTTCATCGGCCCCCCCTCGCCCCACTCAATGCCAAAGCAAAATGGCAGCCATTGCAAAAGCGTTGCCCCCGCCCCCCTCCTGCCCTCTTCTCTCTATCTCCAGCTTTGCGAGCATTTGTTCCCGTTTCATTTCATTGAGCTGCGTTTCGTTCTGTTCCGTTTCGTTTTCGCTTTGGGCCTTGTCCTTGTTGCGCACCACAAAATGCAATAGCCCAAAAAAAAGAAGAAGCAGAAGAAAAACAACAATTATAACAGCAATTACATGTGGTTGTTGTTGTTGTTCTTCTTCTCGTTTGCTGCTGATGACGATGATCATAACATCAATTAGGGCTTCCTTCTATCTAGTCGGCCAGCAAAGCCAAAGGCTTTGGCAAGGCAAAAAGCCAAAATGCTCCACAAGACAAAATAAAAACCAAAACCCCAAAATGACGACCAAACGAATGGACAACAACAACAACAACCAGCAACAACAACCACAACAACAACAGGAACGAGGACACAGAGTTTGCTTCTTGGTTGGTTAGCTGGTTGCTTGGCTTGGGGACATCTTCGGCTCATCATTTCTAGAAGGCCAAAAAAACAAGAGTACCTCTGGACAGGGACTGCACGACTAGAAGATACCCTGAACCCAGTTGAATCAGCTTGTGCTTCGGTTTACCCCACCACATGCATGACAAATGAAATTTGGTTTAAGTTCGGTGCTTAAAGTCCGATCTCCAAGCAATTTTCAGGGCAAGCAGGCTCTAATTTGGCTCTTCAAAGTTAAGGGGAATTCTTGAGAAAAGGTGAATTGCTTGTCCAAGTTTGGTACATCTAGCTTTTATCATCTTCGCGGTATGCCCAAGAAACCATGTCTCAAAATCGATATTTGACGATGTTTGCAAATTAAGCGGACTTAAGCACATGATAAGCTGGCCTTTCATATGATACAGAAGAATTGATATAGATTGCAAATTTTAAATCAATTGTAACACCTTTCACCATTTCACTATTTCTAGATATGCTACAAAAACAAACACTGTAAATCGATTTTTATCGTTATTGAGAAATTTGTATCGCTTAATTGTAAAGTAAAACGATAGAAGAGTGAGTACCTTTCACTTTTGAAGTCCTTATCTTTCATATCCTCGAAGATTGTTGCGTTCTAACAAACAAACTTCTATCTTGTCTCAGCGCTACATTCTGATCAACAATTTGAATGCGTAAAACTCGCCTGTCGCATTATATTAAGCTCAAGGATCGACGGGATCAAGTAAATGGGTATTAACATGAGTACATGTGAGTATATATGAATACACTTACATAATATGAGTGAGCTTTCTTTGACTCATATCTTTACACTTTAATTTATTCTGAAAAGGTTGTATTAGAGTAAGTTTCAGCTTATGTAATTAAATATGAATATGCGTAGTTTGAGTAGCTGCTGCGTGAAATATGCGAAAAGTATTTTTAAAAATTATTTAACTGAAATTGCATTTATGAGTATGAGTTACTTAAAGTATAACACTGTACGAGTAAAGGTGTGCATACGTACGTCTACCATGAATAACTAAGCCAAGAAAATCGTGAGTTCTTTCTGTTACAAGTATGTTTGAGTATAAGTGTGAACAAGCGCGAGTACTATGGGTAACAAAAACAAAAAATACACGAGTACTTTTTGCTATACGAATGTATAAGTATTTGCTATGAGTATGTTTGAGTATAAGTGTGAACAAGTACGAGTACAGTGAGTCACTAAGCCAATAAGTACTCAGTAAATTTTGAGTAGTTGTTTTTATAAAGCTAACTACGAATATAACGAGTATGCATGAGTATGAGTGCGTGTGTGTTAGAGCATGTATGAATACTTTGAATAGTGGAGCCAAATGAAATACTACTCGAATGCTTGTAACTTTTCTTGGACTCATTTCAATACTCGTTAAATTCTTACTCATTTTGGCAGGCTACTGCCCAGTTTGCACTTTACCACAGGGTATCTGGCAGCGGAGCATTCTCGACTATTTGTCGTGGGGCTTACTCAGTTGCACTTGCAAAAAAAAAAAGAGCACACACACACACACAAGCGCACACATGACGCTGAGTGCTTCGCACTTGACGGGCAGCCTACTCACACTCTCCCTCTCTCTCTCTCTCTCTCTCTCTCTTTCTCAATGTCCCGCTGCCCTCTCCCCGCTCTCCCCTCCTGTCGCTACAAAGTTGGCACGCAAGAAAGCAAAATGTATCCCATTGATGTGGCTTTTTAACTTTTCATTATTTACCGCTAAAAGCATCTTTTAAAAAATTTTCAAATAGCTGCCGCACAGCAACAACAACAACAACGACAACGACAAAAAAAAGTGCACACAGCAGCAACAACAACAACAACAACAACAAAACGAAGCTGCAAAAAAAATAACGGCAAAGGAATGGAGGGGGGGTGGAAAGAAGAAGCAGAAGACGAAATGCGAGAGTAGACAACAAAAATGGTTGGCTGCTCCACAAAGTGCCCCCCACCACCCGCCCTCCGCCCACCATCCGCCCAGAGACCCCGCCCACTCGCATTGCCTGCCACCATTTTGCCAGCGCTTTGATATTCGCAGGGCCCCCACCTCCCCCCCTCTGTGTCGCACCGCGTCCCAGCCATTTGCTAGCTTTGTCGTCCTTCAACTCATTTAGCTGATGCTGCTCTCTGTTTTATTTTTGTTCTTCTCTTTTTTTGCTCTTCTACTTTTTTCTGCCAGCCCACCCCCCGTCCCCCACCTCACGTTTACACTTGCCGTTCATTTCTTTTGCCTGCGTTCGTTTTTTTTTTTTTTTTTTTCTCAGCGCTTTCGCATTTTTACTTTGATTGCAAAACGCACTTTTATTCTTCATGTTGCGCTTAAACGCTTTTAAAGGCTTTTTCTTCCTCTTACGCTGGCTCTTGCTTTTGCTGCTCCTTCTTCGCCTCACAGCCCCCCAACCCCCCCCCCTCTCCATCCGACCATCCCTTCTGTCTATCAGCTTGCCTTGCAGCCCTCTCGCTTTATTTCTGTCCTGCCTGTCCTCGTCCTCGGCTTCGTCGTCGTCGTCGTCGTCGTCGTCTAATTTAGCCTATTAGCTAGTAGATGCTTTTACACACACACTCACACACACACACACTGTCTCTCTGACACACACACACAGCGCTTTATTATGTAGAAACCTTGGCAAGCTTAAAGCTTTCGCTGCTTAAGACTCTTCCATTGAATCTGTCTAATGGAACACTAAAGTGCAACTATCCTTAAATAAATAAGACACACAGAAAATTCTGGAAGAACTGTAGATATTATTGAATAGGCACTGCTTGAGATATTCTGTTTGCAGTGTTTAGCTTTAGTTTTATGATGTTTTCTATATTCCGGATATTAAAGCTTCAAGGAAACTTGCTAAAAAGCTCATCTATAGCATATATATATATATATATTTTAAGCTGAGAGCCTAAAAATATGTACACTTCCCGAAATCGGAGTTGTTTAACGCTTAAATATTCCAAATACTTATTCTAAAAACAATTTATCCAGAGTCTTGAGTCTCCGTCTGACAGCTAAAAGGTTATAAATTTTTAACAAAATACAAAAAAAAACGAGAAAGAAGGGCTATCTTCGGCATGCCGAAGATCTAATACCCTTGCAGACCCAACCTTTTAATGACGAGAAAATGGTTAAGGCCGAGTTTGGTCAAGGTATATTGATAAACAAAAAAAAAGGCTTTTAATCAAAAACCGATGTAACTAAGATTTTGCAAAAATGAAGGGAGCATAGTGAAATCTTTAAATGCCGTGTTTAATCGAAAAATCATGAAAAACAAAAAATGCTCCAAACAAAAACTTAATAATATGATATAGTGGTCCGATCTTAATAGGATTTCGCCTATATATGAGGAGCATAGTAAAACTAATAAATGCCGAGTTTGGTTAAGATATCTTGAAAAACAAAATGTTTTTTCATACAAAAACTTAATTTTCGACCGATCGCTCCTATGGCAGCTATATGCTATAGTGGCCCGATCCAGCTGGTTTTTGACATATGTGCTGCGTGCAACAGAAAAAGGGACTTCTGCAAAGTTTCATTAAGATAGCTTTAAAATTGAGAGACTAGTTCGCATAGAAACAGACAGACGGACAGACGGACATGGCTATATCGACTCGGCTGTTGATGCTGATCAAGAATATATATACTTTATGGGGTCGGAGATGTCTCCTTCTATGCGTTACACATTTCACGACAAAATTATAATACCCTCTGCAAGGGTATAAAAACTTATGTCTTAATTGGAAAGATTTTCGAGAACATGGAAAGGCATTGGAATTCCACATCTGATTGGGTCAAGCTCGCCGTGAATATTAATGAATACACAACAGTTAAATTCATCGGACATTCACTTTTCGTGTTCGATGTTTGAACTTGGATTTTTTTTATATACACAAATCTGTTCATTCCTCGACACTAGAAGTTTGCGTCAATAAACTGCCAATATACATATATACATATGATACCTCTTCTGGAGAGTTCCCAGAATCAATGCCAACTGAGAGATCGTGGTGTGACAAAGGCTCTGCCTACAGACGGATGGAAGCTAGGTAGGGGCAAGGAAAGCAAGAAAACACGGTTTGAACCAGCACGCTGGTTTGCTTATCAATGAACCCTTTGCCAATTTGAAGATCTCAAGTTAAGTATATCGTGAATATGTGAACATGTTTCGGTTAAAGTTTGGGTTCGGCTATTCTTAAATGCGGTTTATGTTGAAGATTCGCCGCGAACCGGTTCGGATTTCTTTCCATTAAGATCATGATATTGAAAGACTTAACCAAATTGTGTAAAGCTAACAATATAAATCAGTTCAAGCTGCATATTCTTACAATATCTGAAATATAAGTAGTTATCAAAGGAATCGAGTCAGGTCAACTCGGCCCCAGGCATAGAATCCGTGAGCTAAGTTTTCGAGTGCAACTATTCCAATATATTCCGAACTTGGTTGACTCTCAAGAGGCGAGATTTCGTTTGGGTGCACTTTCGCATTCACTTAAAATGTATTCATTCGAGATCTGGACTATTTTAAGGAGCGGTATCAACGAGTACTCCAAAGTTCAAGTCCATGGAAAGTTACTTGGGATCGATTGTTGGCATCAACAATGGGGCCAATTTCTCTGAGCGAGCAATGAAGTAATATTTGTTCGCCCTGATATAACAAATAAGACTTTTTTGGTCGTTAGCAGGAATTGTCCATCATTCAAGTAATCGTGCAAATTATTTATGACATTAATCGGAATATTTACATATATCTGAATATGGGATTTACCCATTATTAACGGGGCATTCCCTCTGAGCGAGCAGAGAAGTATTATTTGCGTGAATCTGATATCAAATAAGACTTTTTTGGTTCGCTATGAGGTATTGTTCATATATAAACACGTCTGTCTATATACTATGTACAACTGTTTGCCCAGACTGATTGATTGATGATTGATTGAATGACTGAGTGTTTGATTGAACGAATGACTGCAATACTGAGTAACTGACCAACCGACCGCTGACTGAGATTGATCGAATGATTGACTGATTTTCTGCGTGACTGACCAACTGACTGACTGAGTGACTGACTGATTGATTGACCGAATGTCTGACCAGCAGACTGGCTGATTTACTAACCAACTGCCTAAATAGCTGACTAGCTAACTGACTGACTGATTGATTGACTCATTTATTGATTGACTGAATGCCTGACTGTTTATCTAACTGCCTCACTAATTGTCTGGCTGATTAATTAACTGACTGATTCATTGATCGACTGATAAACAGACTGATTGACTGCCTGCCTGACTGATTGACTGAATGATTAAGGGTTTGATTGACTGCTTGACCGACTATCTATTTGATTGGTTGATTGACTGAATGACAGGGTTTGATTGACTCTTTAATTAATTGCGTAACTGATTATTTAATTGACTGATTGATTGATTGACTGCGTAACTGTATTTAATTTACAGACTCTTCGATTGACTGCCTGACTGATTAATTGAATGACTGCTTGATTGCCTGACTAGCTGTACGATTTAGCAACTAATCGATTGACTAATTGATTGACGGGCTGACTGACTGACTGACTGACAAACCAACTTACTGACTAATCGATTAAGTGACTGACTGATTGACTGAACGGCTTGAACGGTTGACGGCTTGACTGATTAATTGATTGAATGACTGACTGGTTAATCGACTGATTCACTAGCTGACTCTTTGACTGGGTGACTCATTGACGACTGACTGATTGACTGAATAGCTGTATGGTTGATTGATTAACAGACTGATCGGTTGGCTGACTGACTAAATGACTGATTGACTGTTTAATTGTTGGCCTGATGACCGACTGGTTGACTGTCTGAATGATTGATTGACCGTTACCTCAGGTAATGTAAATGCACAATGTAAAATGGGATTACGAAATTCAAACTTCCACCCACAAGTGTGGAAAATTGATGGAAAAAGAATATAAAAAAGCTTATTTTATTTTTATTTTGAAAAGGGTTTTCCGGTTGGGAAATGGGGCTTCAGGCTAGAAAGAATAAACCTTTACTTCAAAAAAGCGCCTGGCACGTGCAAAGCCGGGTGATAATACCCGTTAGTATATACACGTACAACATATCAATATGGGTCGTATGTGCCGTTACCCACTTGATCCAAAAAAAAAGTTGTAAAGCTGCGACGTTTAAATGATTTAAATCTTTCGATTTAATTAGCATCATTTTAAAAAATTCAATTTCATTTTGCATTTTGCTAGATTATTACAATACACACAGACAGACGGCGCAGCCAGAGGGAGGGGGGCGGACGAGTGACAGAGAGCGGGAGAGAGAGAGAGAGAGAGGGAGGAGGGAGAGAGAGAGAGAGAGAGAGGCACAGAGGGCAGGCAGCGACTGTTTGTGCGTAAAAAGGCGTTTCACTTGATGGCGTGGCAGAGGGGAGCCGGGAACGTGTTCGGCTGCCAACTTTACCTGTGAACCGCAGTTGAATAGTTGACAACAACCCCTCCCCCGTCCCTCCCTCCTTCAAGCTGCCCCTTGAAGCTGTTGCCATTGCGACCCATGAGCCGGTCATGCCCATTAATTTTTCAATCAAACAATTTGCGCAAGCGGCGCAAAGCCGGAGCTCCAGCTGGGCGCCAAGGAGCAGGTCGGACACAAGGCGACAGCGACAGAAATGCCGCCAGCAGCAACTGCAACAACAACAACAACAAGAGCTACAACAACAACAACAAGAGCAAGAGCTACAACAACGCCGCGACGTTTCATCCTGGACGCTCAACTAAAATCAAGTGCATGTCCCTTGATGCTGAGGATACACTCGAAACTCAGCAGCAGAAAAAGAAAAAAAAAACCAACGAAACGAAAGGCAACAACAACGAAAAACAAAAAATGGGAAAAATGTCGCCCTGCTGTTTCCGGAAAAGTGCTCGGGGCGCACATATGTCAACTTTTTGCACTGACTGTCGCCCGCCCGCGCTTGCTATATACCCTGTATTCCAGTGAAAAAAGGGTAAGCGCAGCCAGCGAAGCGGCCCTTAAATAAACATTGAACATTGGAAGACTCCGTAGTCAAAGTTTCTTCAACAACAACGCCCGCGTAGCTTAGAAGTCGCTGGCTCAAATCTAAAAGTAATTTTCACTTTTGCTTTTCAGTTTCAGACATTTATTTACGATATATAAAATAGTTTATCTTCACAGACTGACCAGATTAAGAACAGGTTTTGGAAGTTTTGGTGGTCAAAGTTTCTGCCTGCTTTTGCATATTCGTTGGTTCAAATCCAAAAGCGATTTTCACTTTTATATTAGTTTGCTTCATTTCATGTTATTCATAAAGAAAAGCATATACTTATTTATGCGATTCCTCCCCTATTCATCGATAACTATCGATCTCTAAACCTTTTCTATTCGATAACTATGCCATTTATCGATAAATATCGATATCCAAACTGTGTTATCCTAGCATATCTTGCGAGCTCTCCTATATCTCATAGAGGTGAGGCATACTTGAGAAAATATTCTCCAAAAGTGTGAAGGCACATTTTTTTACCAAGTGCCAAGTACAGAGTATCTGCTAGTCGGGCAGCAGCTGGATAGACCACACTTTCTAGTTGTTGCACACGCACTATGTGTGTGCGTGCGTGTGTGTGCGTGTGTGTGTGTGCGTGTGTGTGTGTGCGTGTGTGTGTGTGTGTTCGACAACTTTAGCCGAGAAGTTTTGGCAGCAGGAAGAGAGCTGGGCTCGCTTGAAGAGCGGCACAACTTGAAATTGGAAACTTTTGAATGTCCCTCTTATCAAAATCGTATAATTTGAATGTAATTTGCAACTGCAAAAAGGGAGGGGGATGATGGAAGGTGGGGGGATGGGGGATGGTGTCAGGCCTAGGCAAGAGACGCGCCCCAAACCCGGAAAGTGAGACCAATCGCAAGCTCAATGCCAGCCCAAGGGTTGCCAGAGTTCAATACGAGTCGCTGAGTGGGGGTTGGTGGTGGAGTTGTCGGACTGGGTAGGGGTAAGGCGTAGGGGAGGGAGCTGGAGCTGGGGCTGTTTGAAGCAATGCGGTAAAGTCAATGAGACGACGACAGGTTGTTAAATGTTTAATGCGCTCGCCTACCAAATACCAAAGACAAAGGCTTTTAAGCGTATGCTAATGCTAATAAGAAAACCCCCCCGAACCCAACCCCTACCCCCCAACACCCTGCATTTGTTGGGCGGAAGTGGGTGAGGAGAACATAATGAAATTAACAAATCGTAGCATAAATCTTGCATACACCAAAGTTGAGTGGAAATCAACGAGGTTTTTCAATTCGAATATCATTAAAACAAGTCGGAAATGCCCGACTAGGATATACTCTGGACCAACTGCCGATGGACTCGGCTACAAGATGAATTTATTTTTGATCTATATACATAATTCAAGAAGTTAAAG
Source organism: Drosophila littoralis (assembly GCA_018903485.1). NCBI lineage: Eukaryota > Metazoa > Arthropoda > Insecta > Diptera > Drosophilidae > Drosophila > Drosophila littoralis. The sequence goes on from JAEIGF010000591.1 coordinate 4,333,572, forward strand.
TCAAGTTTTGGTGACCCTGGCCCTTAGAACCTTAAAGATGTGCTCAAAAAACATGATATTGATATCGATTTTTATCGATTAAAACGGGGCAAGTTATCGATAACAAACTCATATTGCGCAGGCACAAGGCGGACCTACGTTCAACAATTTATAATCTCTAGCTCTTAAAGGTTCTGAGATCGACGGACAGACATACAGACGGACGGAAGGACGGACGGAAGGACGGACGGACGAAAGGACGGAGGGATGGACAGAGGGACGGACAGACTGACGGACGAATGGATGGACGGAGGAACGGACGGACTGACGGACAGACAGCAAAAGTATAATAAAAAGTCAAATCTAAGCAGATATTAAAAAAAAAAATCCGAATTGAAATATTTTCGCTTTTATCACATGAAAGTAGCTGAGTTTGTCATGCATGCTTTCATGCATGAGCTGTAAGTGAATTTCGCTAATCAATTAATTTGCAGCAAATGCGCTTTGAGCGTCAAAAGTCTGCCGCAAAATGCAGTCTCGCGGATTAGCCAACATGCTTAGCCCCGGCTAAAGCTCTCCGCCTGATAAAGCAGGGGGGAGGGGTTGAGGGCAGCAACAACAACAAATAGCGATGATGACAACAATTTAAAATCCATCAAGAGCACAAAAAGGCCTCATTAAGTCAAGAGGGTGACAAAGCAAATGGTCGGGGCGTGTTGCATGCCGTATGTGCCAAACCCGACTCGACCCGAACCCAAACCCAAACCCAAACCCAAACCGAACCCAACCACCGAAACCTGCATTACATTCCCCCCTTGTTCGCACAAAATGTGCGCATAAGACACAATAGTAATTATTGCCTAAATAATTGCAAATGATGAAGCAGAGCTCTTGTTGCTGGTGGCTGTTCGGCTGGTTCAACTTCTGGTGGTGGCTCACATGGTGGTCCATTTGCTGTTGCTGGCTGTCACCATTTGTCCAGCGGCGCTAGGCACAAGTGCACTACAATTGAGAAATGTTTCAGCAGGTCTTCAAGTTGCTGCGCAGCAAGTGAAGCCGAACTGGGCATGCCCTGCGATTGACAAAGACATGGCATGAACGTTAACTGCCAGTTAACAAGCCCAAAAATCCTTTCGTTTCCTAACTATGCTTAATAATAATAACAATAATAAAAACAAATAAATGCCAAATTTGTTGTTACACAAACGTGTTTTAGGCACACGATTAGCGGGAATGTGCTTATGAGAAGCGCAAAGAGAGGCGTCAATATCATTTTGTTCATTGAACGGTAGCTATCGGATGTATTTGATAATTCTAGCAAAAAAAAGTCAAACTTTTTTGGTACACAAACGTGTTTAAGGCACAAGCTAAGCGTGCATGTTCTTATGAGAAGCGCAAAGAGAGGCGCCAATATCATTTTGTACATTGAACGGTAGCTATCGGATGTATTTGATAATCCTAGCAACCGTCTTTGTGCAAAACGATGTGGCACACATTCAGCATAAATAAAAAATGTGATTATGTTCTCCATTTGTTATTAACAAATAAGTAAATGACAGTGAAAAGTGAGCCAAAGTTTGATGTGGAAATATTAAAATATTAATTAAAAGTAGCTGCATACCAAACTTAAGAACTGTAGCTCGAGTAGAACCCAAGCTTGTCGGGCGAACACTCAGAGAGGATCGCGCGAATATGAGACACAGCCATTAGCTTTGCGTAATACGAGCATTCAAAATTAATCCAAATGCGCATATGCTCAATTCGGAACTATTTTTGTGGCTCTGACAAAGACGCAGCTCGTCATTCCGAGTGACTGTCAACACCTCGGGGTGTCGCGCTAAAGCGCACAGTTGTTGCACGCCCAAAGAGAGAGACGGGGAGAGACAGGCAGAGAGAGGGCGAGAGGGAGGGAGGGCGAAAGTTTGGCTGAGGGGGCGCCATGAGCTGATGGACTGATGGACAACTGCGTCAAGCCAGAGCTCGAAAACAACTGAAATTTCAAATGTTTTGCCTACGAGCGGGGCGGGTGGCGGGCTATGCTGGGCATTGAGTCAACCGCCCCGCCCCTTGTGGCCCACGCCTCCCTGGCAAATGCCCAAATGTGTCGATGGGTTTTGTAATTCGAGCAGGCGCACGAACTGGGCTCTGGGGTCCGCTGCGAACTGAAAATTGAAATGGAAAAGGAAAAAACAACAACAACAAAAAAAACATAAAGAAAGCAAAATTGTAACAACTCGAACGACAACAAATGAGGATCAAATGAATTGTTGAATTATGCCACAAAAAATTGTGAAATCAATTTGTCCATGTGTTCCACTCCTCGATCCTGCTGACTGCGTCCTGGGAATGGGCATTTTATTCTATACGGAAATAACTTTATTCACTTTTGATTAGTTGCTCAGTTGGAAAAGACAACGAATTGGTCAGAACCCAAGAACTGAACATGAAATGCAACTAATCAAATGCAGATTTATCTACATATCTACATAAATACCTTACCTCATGTGATGACGGCGTTTCCGGCAATTCCACCCGCAAGTGTGAAAAAATCGCGAAAAACGTTTGTATGCAACTTTTTCCTTTACCATCCATTCCTCCTTGGTGGAAATGAGATTCATAGATTTCCAATGATCTACTATACGAAAAATCATTTGTGACGTGTTTCCCACTTTTCGCAGAATCAAAGCTTCCTCGGTGGAAAGCGAATTCGATTCGAATTTTCTTTAATGTAACATTTGCCTGTTTGTATATATGTACATACATACATGCATGCATGTATGTTTGCATATATGCAAAAATGTAAACGTACATACATACGTGCATACATACATACGTACATACATACATACATACATACATACATACATACATACATACATACATACATACATACATACATACATACATACATACATACATACACACATACATACATACATACATACATACATACATAAATACATACATACATACATACATACATACATACATACATATATACACACATACATACATACACACATACACACATACATACATACATATAAAATATATATATATATATATATATATATATATATATATATATATATATATATATATATGTGCACATACGTACATACATACAGATACATGTACCTACATATAAATGTGCATACATACATACAAAAAACAACAACTAAAAAATCACAAAAAAAAAACAAAAAAAAATCACAAAAAAAAAAACCAAAACTACTAGCTACTAGCAAGAAAAACTGCAGGGCCTACTTGAATTCTTGAGAATCGAGGAGTAGAGCACTTGGCAGAAATTCGTTTTATTTAAATTTGCAGCACAGCGAAAAATAAGCTTGGTCTGCATTTGGTTTTAGAAAAGAAACATGCATGCATACATATATACATAAATGCATACATACATGCATGCATACATACATACATGAGTACATACATACATGCACACATACATACATGCATACATACATGCATACATATATGCATGCATATATATTTATAAATGTATACATGCTTGCATCCATATATTCATAAATGCATACATATATGCATGCATACTTTAACACACACACAAACCTATGTATCTTATATATCCTACATATGTCTTATTTGTCCCATATATCTTATATATCCTATATATCTTATGTATCTCATATATCTCATATATCTTATCTATAAGTTCGGAAACGCTTCCTTCTGCCTGCAACAAACATTTGCACAACTTTCTGTAAAACTTAAGGAAACGAACTGAAGACGAATAAAAATTGCATAAAGCAGTTGAATTTATAGAAAGCTCGCGATATTTGCCAAGTGTGAATTGCGTTAAGGAAATTGTAAGGCAGAAAGGCGAATTGCAAATAAAAAGTCAGGTGAAAATTGTGAAGTGAGTCGAGTTGCTGAGACAAATCAAATCAAATTCGAGTCGAGCCTTAAACTTAGCCGGGTTCCGGCTTACTGGATCATATTTCAATTCAAAACTGGTTCCGGTTGTTTGACTAAGGAACAAATTATTGCAATATTCTCAGTAGAACGGGCAGACATATGGTCAAAACTTAAGTGTTACCAGTTGGAACCAGTTGCATGAACCGAACCTTTGGGCTCGGAGCTGGCTCGAACCGTGAACTGAACCACCGCCAGTTCAATTTGTTGCTTTGCAGCCCTGGTTCAGTGGTTCGCTTCTCTTTTTTGTGCATCTTTGTTTATTGTTTGCTTTCAAATGCAAATACTATCAAAAAAAAGAAGAAGATCAAAGTTTTATCCACATGTTACTCGTTGTAAGCTGCTGGTAACTTGTGCCAGGGCTGCAAAACCAAAACTTTATATATTTTTAACTTTCTATTTGTCCAACTCCAAATGTAATTGCCGTATGTTACGGCCCGAATCGAAAGATATGATATGCAAATAAAAACCAGAAAGAAAATCCAGCGAGAATTCAGGGCACAAGCGCTTCGAAACCAGGTCAGAGTTGGAGGCCATTGTTATGGCAGGTGGGTGGATGGCAGGTGGGCAGGTGGGCAGGTGTCATCAATGGCCGCATCCAGGCGCATCCGCATCCACATCCGCATCCGTCGCAGGCGTCGCATTTGCCCTTTTGAAGCCGAGCGTCGACTGCTTTTTGGCCGCTTTTCGGCGTTGTTGTCGGCCAATTGATTGAGACACGTGCCTCCACTTTGCGCAACAACAGCCGGAGCAGCCGCCGGAGCAGCAGCCGGAGAAGCAGCAACAACTGGAAACGAGTCAAAAGAAGTCAAACACCAGGCCACGTGCCAGCGTGTGTGCGTGTGCGTGTGTATGTGTGTGTGGTTGTGCGTGTGTTAATTTTGTCAGCTGGAGCTACCTAATTGAACGCCTCATGAAAACACACAGCCATGCCGCGCTGCCGTCGCTCAACAGTTCCGCCAAGCCGAACGGCTTGCTCGGCGGAAAAGCCTTTGCCAATTTTCATTGCGTTTGTTTGTTGTGCGTGTGCGTGTGTGTGTGTGTGTCTGTGCGCGCGTGTGTGCGTATGTAGGTCACGCCTTGTTTTCACAATCTATAAATTTAAGAAACGTAATCAGTGCATTTGTTGCCCGTTGTTGCCCGTCCACCTTATACCCTAACCTAGACTCCAAACAGGCGGATCTTCGACTTCTTTTTGCAGCCTAAACTATTTCTTTTCGCCATAATTTCATTTTTCTTGGCTTTTTCTTTAAGCTGAAAACTATAATTTAGAAATTTGTACAAACGAAAATTGAAGATTTCTTGCAATTTGAACCAACGACCTGACGCTTGCTAGCTCAAACTCACTTTTAAATATACCTTAAGATAATTTTTAAATGCATATAAGTTTTTTATTAACATATATTTTTGCCCCCATTATTATTTCCATTATTTTTAACAACAATCTCTTCAGCTTTAACAAATTGGATCATCTTATCTTAGTCTTTAACTAAATCTCTCTCTAATAGCTCAAACTTAAGGTTTTCGATCAGTTTTCTAGTTGTCAAAGCTGGAAGCTATTAAAGGCATGAAGTGAAGTCTAAATAAATCGAGCTGGCTGACTGTCTGATTGACTGATTGATTGATTGATCAAAGTGCTGCCTTCAGGCCTTACAGCTATATAGTTCAAGCTGGAAGCTGTTAAAGGCATTAAGTGAAGTCTGAATAAATCGAGGAGGCTTTTATCTCCATCAGATTTTATATATAGATTGTCTGAATGACTGACTGACTGATTGACTGATTAATTGATTGATCAAAGTGCTTCCTTTAGGCCTTACAGCTATATAGTTCAAGCTGGAAGCTGTTAAAGGCATTAAGTGAAGTCTGAATAAATCGGGGAGTCTTTTATCTCCATCAGATTTTATATGTATATAGATTGTCTGAATGACTGACTGACTGATTGATTGATTAAAGTGCCGCCTTCAGGCCTTACAGCTAGATAGTTCAACTTTGTCACCGTGTCTACTTCGTGCGATTTAATACAAAGCTTGGCCAATTCCACCTGCGATTGTGGAAAATTCATGGAAAATAGTAAGTAGGTGTAAAAATGTCAAAATACTTAAAATACTTGGACTGGACTTCAATTTAAAACTTATTATATAGACATTAATTTTTCTTTACTTTTATATATTAATGTAAGTCTTGGTTTTAATAATTATTATTTTTATTGTTTATTATTGTTGTTTATCATTTATCAACTATTATTTTTGATTTATTATCGTTTTTATATTTATAATTGATTTTCTTTTATTCATTATTATTATTAAATATTTAAATATTTATCAAACAATTGATACAATTCCTTTTACTTTTTATTTATTATAAAATTTGTATTTTTGTTTTATTTATTTATTTTATAAGTTGAAAATTGAAGAGAAATAGAAATTACAGGGTACACTTGCAGTCGAGCTGACTCAGCTTTGTGAAGCTTTAATTTATTTGATTTTCGACTGCACATTTTTTTGTTATTGCAATTTCATATTTCATTGTTCAATTAAATGCTACCTTTTAACACGCATGTGGAGTGTGTGGAGAGGGAAGTGCGGTGAGGGGTGAGGGGTGAGGGGAGCGTTGTTGTGGCGCTTTGGGTGGGCGTGGCCGTTAGCCGCCCATTGTTAGTCGTGTGCCAAGCTAAATGAATTGTTTGTTGTATTTCGCTTGGCTCACACACATCTCACAACTCACATCTCGCCTATTGTCCAGACGCACGTGTTTGTTGTTTGACGGTGGGCGGGCGGTGGAGGGGTGGAGAGGGCGAGAGGGCAAGAGGGGTCTGCCAGCTAGCTAGAGGGGGGCGGGGGCCGGAGGGCGGCTTTCGGCCAATTTTGTATGGTGCGTCTAATTGAATATATATTCATGTTTGCGCATCTCTCTAGCTGCGTACCAAGTAACGCCCACTATTATTATTATTTACAGCTCATTGTGTGTGTGTGTGTGTCTGTGTGTGTCGGTGTGTGTGTGTGTGTGTGTGTGTGTGACGGTGTGTGTGTGTTTTTGTATGCCTATAGCATATCCTGGTAAACCTGGTGCGACAGATATCCGGTTTATCATAGTGTATTATCTGTATATAAAGATCTGTTGATTGACTGATTGATTGACTGATTGAGTGATTGATGATGAATGCGTAGCCCAAGTCGTAGGAGCTAGGACTTTGTATTTTGCACTGTATTTACCTTCTAACATGTAAGTCCTCGCTGAGACGGGATCTCGCGAAATGCCACCCGCAAGTGTGCAAAAATCGAGTAAAGAGGGTTTCATGGAACTAGATTTTGCTAAACATCCGATCGACTTTAAACTCATTTCCATTCTCATTCTCATTCGAGCTTTAGGCAATAAGCTAGCCGGCTGCCTGGAAAATGGGGAATCCAAGGTTTTATGGGCTTCGCTCGATCGACTTTAGAAATATCTTGAAAACTTTTCAAAAAGAAAACCGTCAATAAGAAAGGAAAGCTCAAGAAGCTACTGTAAGATACTCTTTCTTTTAACATGCCATCGAGTTCGAATTCATTTTCTGAGATCTATGTAAAATAATGCTTGATACGAGCAGATCAAGCTAGCATGGGCACTTTTAAATTTCACACAGGTGGAAAATGCGTGGAAAATTGGACTTGACTCGGGCAAGGCCGGGCAATGCCCGCTAACTAGACGCACACACTTGCGAAAGCTCCGTAGCTTACTTACTTACGGGGCCCACTTATCGATAGGCCTATCGATAAGCCTATCGGTCGGTTCACAATTGCTGTTGATTTGGAATCACGACACTCAACTGTTATGTAGAAAACGATAACAGTGAGTCTCGCGTTCCAACTCAAAGGCAATAATTCTAGAGCAACTCTCGATGCGGTTCGCGTCGATTCGAGTCGATTCGAATTGAATCGATAAATCGGCTTTCGTGTTTTTGGGCTTGATCATGAATTCGATATGGTCTTTGATTTTAGATACTCCCTATATCCAGTATGTGTGCCACTTATTGAAATACAAGATGTATGGGGTGTCTGCAATCACAAACCACGTAGCCGCAATCAGCCCACAGCCAAGTGCTATCGTTATCGCTATCGTTATCGGTATTATTTATCGCCTTTGCTCGTGCGTTCCTTGGTGCAGCCCCTCGCGATTGATGATAGCATCTCCAATGAGCATTTCGCATTGGATTAGTTCTCATCGATGCCGATGCGCTGTACCAGCAACAACATCAACAGGAACAGCAACAAGAAATTGTGTTTCCACTGGCCCAGCCCAGTTGCGATTGCGCGGACATCTCATCGTATTAGCATTCGATAACCGACGAGATATTCACGTTATCGAGACTGAGACATCGGCAACGACTGCAAAATTATGCGCCAAATCAAATTTTTGCAGACTTTTTGTTTCCGAAATTGTAAAAGAAAGTGATTTGAAAAGTGGTTTAAAATAAGGTTTAAAAAGTGGTTTGAAAAGTGATTGAAAAGAGGTTTAAAAAGTGGTTTGAAAGTGATTTTGAAAGTGGTTTGAAATTGGCTTAAAGCTATTTTAAAAGTGGTTTGAAAGTGATTTTAAAAGTGGTTTGAAATTGGTTTAAAGCTATTTAAAAGTGGTTTGAAAGTGATTTTAAAAGTAGTTTGGAATTCGCTTAAAAATTTATTAAAAAATTACTTTAAAAATAGGTTTAAGAAATGGTTTATAAAGTGGTTAAAAAATGGTTAAAAAAGTCGCTTAAAAGTGGTTTGAAATTTGTTTAAAAAGTTAAAAAGTGGTTAAAAAACTTCTTTTATAAATGTTTTAATAAGTGGGTAAAAAAGTGGCTCAAAAAGTGGTTTTAAAATTAGTTTGAAAATTTTTCAAATTTTCCACCCGCAATACTTGGTTTTTAACAAAACTTGAAGACTTTAAGCATTAGAGACTCTCGACTCTCCAGCTGCTTGCACAGAATCTGGATAATTATCTTCTTCAATACCTGGAACTGAGTAAAAAGAACTGAGTAAAACTTAGCAAAACTTATCTCCACACTTGTTGCCAACCTATTGTCTATCTATTATTATACAAGGGTTTTATTCAAGTTTTTTATGGCAAATTCTCAAAAAATATTTCAACCACGTTGCTCAAAATATTCAAAATGAATGTTAAACGAGTTGCGTGTGCCAAATGGAATTCCAATGCCAGATGGAACAGGATTGTAAAAATTTTGTTGTTATCATCATCATCATCCTCATCATCATCATCATCATCTTTATCATCTTTATCATCATCATCATCATCATCAGCATCATCATCATTGTTGTTGGGCCTTTCAAGTGCACATTAATGAGCTGCTTGTATGCTTTTAATTTGCATATGTCTGTCAGTAAATGCCCAATCGATAGATAGATGGGCTTTTGATTAATTAACATACACACACACACACATGCACACACACACACGCACACACACACAGTCGCTGCCCCCCCTCTAGATACCTCTCTTGCTGTGCAAGCTGGCCGCATTCGCATCCAGGACCATGTCCATGTCCATGTCCGTGTCCATGTCCGTGTCCGTGTCCAAGCCAGCGCCATGGCCAGAAACCATAATTGATTGTCGATAATTCATGCGAGCTTAAATTGCCAATTGCATGTGGAGCTAGCGGGGCGAACGCAAGCGGGGGCGGGTCAGCGTAGGCGATGCCACAACTACGTCGGCTAATGGTAAACATATAACATATATAAGCATATATATGTATGTATTATGCACATGGACAGCCAGTCAAGAGGGCCGTTTAATAACTTATATGTTATTTGGAACATGAATTCAAATGATATATGTATATATATAAATATATATCCCACGAGGAGATATCCAGCCCATGTGCCGCACCTATCCTTTCCCCCACACTGTGCAGCATACTCACATAAACTCACCTCAGCCAGCTTAAGCTAGCCTCACATAGCCCAACCAAGCATAACTGTACCTCATCTTAGTCAAGGAAACTCAACATAACCTTGAAATATCACAACTTAACCTTACTTATTCGCCCTTTGGCTACAAGTCCGTCTAATGTCCTCTCTAAATTCCCAAATGTTATTTTCATTTAGAAATATTCCCCTTGATTATCGATTGCTGAAATTTGCTGTAAATCGATAACACAACATTTGATCGATAACGATGAATCTTGCCTAATTGCTAGTGATGACACTTGAACCGATAACTGATCGATCAACCCGCGTGCTTATGTACTTATGAATATGCAAGCCAAATTGGCTTTTGTGCGTGCATGTGTGTGTGTGTGTAGGAGCGAGTATCAGTGTGTGTGTAGGAGCGAGTGTGAGTGTGTGTGTGTATGTGTGGGTCGTTGTCCTATCGTCTGGGCCCCTTAACGGCCAGTTGTGGCCGATGGCCGTGCAAAAACTGCGGAACATGATGAAAATCCATGGCAAATTAAAATTGGCACATTTTCGCACGAGACCAACCGACACACACAGAAGACAGCCAGGGGCGAGGAGGCGGCAAATGTGGCATGGCGTGCGGCTAGGGATGGGAGGGGGAGGTGTTTGAGCGGCAGACAGCTGCGCTGAAAACAAAGCCATCAATTTTGGTCGTTGTTGTTGTTGTTGCTTTTGGTAGCGTGAAATAAAGTTGTGTATGTAAATTGGTTGGCTGTGATCTGCATTAAGGCTAAGCGATGGCACGCGGTACCGTTGTTTAAGCATTCAGTGTTGGTAAACGCCACAGCGCTAACTGCTGCAGCTATAGGCCAATATATTGTGCTGTTAAGGCAGTTGTGAGGCTAACGATAACTAGCTGCAACTAGTTCCTTACAGTGCTGTAAAGGAAATTGTGGGGCATTCTTCCAGTGCTGTCAAACGAATTGTGAAGCAATCGAACATATGCTTGTACCACAATTCTCAGTGCTGTAAAACGAACTGTGAAGCAAACGGAATGCTGTAACTAAATGAATTAAGCGATTAGTATTAAACAAATAAAAGGTTATTAATAGATTGATGACTGATTGATGATTGATGGATGGCAAATTGACGCTGTTTTACTTAACTATGCAGAAGTTGCAGTGCCAAGAGCTCAGACAAATGTTAGCTTGAGGTATATCCTAGAAACAAACAATAAATCGTTTTCGAGCATTTAGAACTAATCATTTCTTGAAGAAAATATGGTTCCACCTGGGATAGGATTTGGCTGTTGTTTATCCAACTTGTTCAGGTTCGGTTCATGGCAAATAACAAATGGAATTTGTTTCCGTAACAGGCTAGAAATCATATGTGCAGTTGTAGTACAGCTTAATGACAATGTTGGAAAACGGCGCAAGTGCTGTTAAGGATTGGGAAATCGTGTTTGGTGAGGTTAGCGACTTGTTGGGCACTTAGTTGCTAATGTGGCCGATATTTTCAATATGTTGTGTTAATATTGCGAGGGCATATGCAAAAATAAGGCACTTTAGCAGCCAAGAGTCCACAGTCCGAGTCCAGCATTAAAAACGAGAGCTAACCCTACAAATTTGAAGTGCCACGTGGCGTATGAAGCGAAAGGCCCTTTTCGACTGCTATGTGCATTTTTTGACTAGTCATAGATAACAGTCTGAAAGGGCCTTTTGGCTCAGATGCAAAGACAGCGATAACGATAACGATAACGATAGCGATAACTTTAGCGATAACGATAACGATTACTTTAGCGATAACGATAAGCGCATCTGGTGACTAGCCGTTCCTGAAGTGTCAAATAGTAGGTACTACTCGTAAGAAAATGTACGTTGATTTTTATTTGGCACATCAGTGACAGCATGTTACGAGTAATTGCACAACAGCCACAGTCAGAGCCACAGCCAGATCCAGAGTCAGAGCCAGAGACAGAGACAGATGTGTCTTGGACGATAACGCGTTGTGGCATCTAAGCTGGAACTCGATTCTCCTCTGTCATATGCGGACGATAACTATGGCAGTGAGGGTGGGGTTTCCTTATTAGATGCGATACTCAAAACGCATGTTATCGATCAACGATAACCGATAACACAAACATATATGATACACACAACTGGGTACAGGAACAGGAACAGGCACAGCCGTACTCTACGCTTTTGGGAACGAGCCTTTTGATGTACTCGGTTCCATTGCCGTTGAGTAGAGCTGTCCTGATGCATATCTCAACGGATTGATTCAAACAAGAACTGTATAATTTTTTTTTGGAAAAAAAAAAGGAAAAACATTTGACTTTATTATTAAATACGTTACGAACTAAATGGAGAAGTTATTACCATGTTAGAACAACAATTAACTGCGGAGCTGGGAATGATGATGGATTCATATATATATATACATATATAGTATATATAATATATATATGAAATGCATGCCAATTTGGTTAATAATTACTTTACTTTTGTCGGATTTAATACTCGATTTGCTTGTCTTTTTGCTTTTGTTCTTCATTTGTTTTGATATTAGTTTTTGCAGAGTTAGCCCATGGCATTCTTGACGCACAGCTTTTCCATTTGTTCGGAGTAGAAGCCATTGAAATTGATTCTATGGACGAGATTCATGAAACGATCGGCGGTATTATCCTTGGCCAGATCATTGATTTGCTTAAGGAACGATATCAGCATGCCCGTAAACTCCAGATCGAAACGCTTCACGCGCTCCGCAAACGTATCCGTCTCATCCAAAGTGCTCTCCGACTGCATTTTCGAAGGGAGACAAACATCGAGAAATTAGCCAAGAATTATTATTGAATTAAGTAAAACTAATAATTGGTTTGTACATTTAATAAATGTCCACATGAATTGGGCTTAAATGGCTGGACTAGGTGCATGCAAGGGATCTGGATACATGCTGATGTTTTGATGATAATAAAAACAAACAACAAATATAACCATGTATGTGTGTGTGCCCGTGTGTGTGTGTGTGTGTGTGTGTGTGATATACCTGCCGGCGATCCGATATATCTGGCTCAGAGTCGGACAGATCCGTATTCTCATCACTGCTATCACAGACCATGGACTTGAGCTCCGCGTCGAGAAAGAAACGTTGCGAACGCTAATATTTTGGGGGGAAAGAGTTTTTTTTTTTGGGGTCATGGTCAGGCATGGACGAGAGAGAGAGAGAGAGAAACGAGGAAACAAGACACAAGACAAGTGGAGGCGCATTTACAATTATTCAAGCTCAATCCAAATATATATATATATGTATATATATATATAGGTTTACATTGATAGAAACCTGGACCCACCTGTATGAACTCGCAGAACTTGAGACAGATCTTGCATAATTTGAATATGGCACGATTCAGATGCGATGTTTCGGTTAGCATGCAGTTCTTGAGGCAGAGATCCAGGAAGTCCTGATGCAAGCTGAGCACCATGTCCACGTTCTCCACATTCTTCATTTTCTCAATGAATATGTGCCAATTGGGCTCAATTATCTCGATCATCATATAGTACTCGAGATTCTGCACCGCGTTCATCATGCGCTGGCGGAGCGTAAAGGCCGAGCGATACAGCTCGGCGGCATGCGGTGAGAACTTCTTGGCAATCGAGTTCTCCTTCCATATTCTGCAAGGGGATTTAGGTTAGTGTTAATGTGCATCGGATGCGCTGTTCAAGGCAGCCTCACTCACTTGCACAGCTGGCGCTCCACGTGCTTGCAGTAGAAGAGCTGGCGGAAGAGCATCTGGTATTTGGTAATGGCTATGTGATTGAGCACCAGCGAAACGGGCCACTTCACCTCGTAGGTAAAGGCGAAGCACTCCAGGCCACTCAAGTCGAGGCGATCCGTGGTCTTCCAGTATTCTGCAAGACAAATCTCAGAGTTAATCCACGCTCATTTATCTAATGAATCGATCAAGGCGCTTACCCTCCTTCTGGTTCATGATCTTGGACATTTGTGTGACCAGATCGTAGGTGAGCAGCTCGCAGTGTAGATCATCCTTGTAGGGATCGCTGCGTGCGGAGGATAGGCGTAGCGTCAGGCCTAAGAGATTCTCCAGCGTCATGGGCAGCACCAGATCGACATTCTTGGCCAGCTCATCCTCGCAGGCGTCCATGAATTGCATGGTAAAATCACCCTGATTCAGCAACAAATAACGCTTCACCGACTGCAGATGTCCCATCAGATCGTTCTCGGTTAGGAGCACATCGAGCAGCATCCGGGCCGCAAAATAGTAGGCATCATTAATGACATGCACATGCAGCTCGCTGGTGGGATCGAATTCAAGATTCATTTGCTGTGTGGGCATCACACGCTTGCCGCACTGCCGGATCACGTTCAGATATTTGCCGGTGCGCAATATTTTGTCCGCATACTTCTCCAGGAATGTGGGTATACATTCGGTGCGCACTGTATACCGTTTCTCCCAATAGTCATCGGAATAATGCTCGGGCAGCTCATCCTTGTGTATGACCTCGTTATCCTCGACCAGAAACTCGTGCGTGCTATCCACAATGATGCCCTTCTGTATCCACAGCTGCAGCATACGCATATACGGCTCGGCCGCCTTCCTGGCCAGCCCAATGATCAGCTCCTGGGCATACTTGTCGCCCTCCAAATGCTTGATGCGATCGCACAGATGCGACAGCACAGCAGCGCCATGGTAATCATGCTGCGGATAAGAACAGAAATTCTCGATATAGACAGCTTTCGACTTTTCTACTTAATCAACGAGCTATGCTCGCCGGGAAATCGAATCGGAACAAAGGAACAGATGTAGACAACCTTTGCTCTTCATCCTCATCTGCTTCTATATGCTCCATGGAGTCGGAGCTGCTGTCCATTAAATGGATTCGGGGCATACTAACCATATCCAGTTCCGCCAAGGTGGTCCAGATCTCATCTATGACCCAAATGGTTGGCTGCAAATAGTAAAGGAGCTTGGGCACGGTCAGATCATTCTTGAGCATCTCCACCTCGGCCTGCTGCAACAGCATCTGCAAATGTAGACACGCATTTTAATTGGATGCGATTGCATTTGATTGGGCTGCAACTCACGTAAAAGTCGTGGGTGATGTTTTGGAGCGCAGCGTTGAGCGCATTGTTCACCTGGCCATTGCCGTCCGTCAGGGCGATCACCTTCTGTATGCCCATAAAGTGCGAGGCCAGCGGCAGTATTTCGTGCACCATTTCGGCCAGCGATTTGTCCAGATGCACATGGACACTGAAACGCGTCTCGTATTTGGCCAGGCCCAGCGACAACTCGTCGTGGGGCAGCGCCACAATATAGTTACCGCGCACACCGCTCAGGCAGTAGATGATTTCGGTGAGCAGCAGACGCTGCTGGGCATCCGGCGGCAGGGCGGCCAGCTCGGGCTTGGGCATCGGATTCGGCGGCTCCACCTTGTAATAGTCCCAGAGTAAATGTGTGCGATACTCGTCCGGCAGCCCATCCTTGCAGCAAACCAAATACTTGTTGTTGCTGTTGTTGTTGTTGTTGTTCAGACTGCAGCGATCCAGGAAGACATTGCTCAGCGGCCGATAGCCGCTGCTGGTGGCCCGACTGCTGGGCGCCCGACTACTTGGAGCGCGACTGCTGTTGCCGCCATTGCTGGTGCCCGTGCTGATGGCAATGCTCATGCCCGATCTATGGCTGTTGCAGGGACTGCTGCCGGGACTCGAGTCCAGATTGTAGGTGACACCAGATCGGGCACTGGCCGCATTGCTGGCCGCATTGTTGCCCGCGGACCGATTGCTGGCTTTGCTGCTGCTGCTGTTCAGCAGCTGATCAATGGAGCCCATGGTCAGCGCCGTGCTGTTCGAGACGGCATTCAGCACGCGCTTCTTGATCTGTAAAATGTATGGGCCAGCTTATTAATCAGGTCTGGATGCGGGTTGCAGCCAGGAGAAGCGATTAGATATCGGGAACTCGTTCGAGATCGAAGGATTCACACGGACGCAGAGAAGATGGAAACATTATAACCACTTTAAATGGTATCAGGGATTAATCGAATTCGAGATATATTTCAAAATAGGGCAAAATGTAAAGAGTTGGCTCAAAGTCCTGGTTTCAGCAACTCCTTGAGCAGGATAAACAGACCGAAAAGCTTTCACTAAACTGGACTATGAGTAGAAGGATTGCGGGGAGAGGGTGGACTCACCACGCTGAGATCGCCACGCGGCACAATTGGCTCGCTGGGCATTGGACGACGTGCATATGTGGCCATAGCCGTCGTCGCGGGCACCATGGCGAGGCCCAAGGAATCGTCGGACAGGCGACGGGTAACGGGCGTCGATGTGGACAGGTCGAGTTGCGAGTTGCGCGCATGATCGCCACTGGCATTGGTCGGCTGCTCCTCAACGTGCAGCAGGCTGCTGGAGCTGCGATGGTTGGCCGCATCCAACAGCGGGGCTGGCGATTCCGCATTTTTGACGCTTGCCGGATTCGATAGGTTCGAGCTGCTGCCGTACTTTAAGGGCCACATGGCGTCGTCGTTGATGCGTTCGGCAAAGACCAGCAATGCGTACATGGGATCCTTACTGGCAATGGGTATTACTTATATATCATGTAATATCATGTAATATATAGCCTGGATGCCGGGCGACTTACCGCTCGAGTGTGCTTGTTATTTCGGCTAGCACCTCGCGATAATTGGGCCGCTTGCAGCTGATGGACTCGAGCAGCGACAGGAGCTCGCGGTCGGGGCGCCGCTTATCGACGGTGGCACGAAATTCACGTAGTATCTTCTCGGGCGTGTATGGCGTTCTATAATCGAATCGAACAAAATACGCGTATCAATTTTGATTTGCCGTCCACAACGTGTGTGTTATTCACAACGAAAATAACAATTTTTTTTTTTAATTAATTGAGCAAAGCATTCAGCAGCAGCCGTCAGCCAACAACAGCAGCCGTCAGCCGTCAGCGTTGAGCATCTGGTGCATTCTGCGCTGCGCTGGGCTGGGCTGGACCGTGCACTTACTGGGATTCGGCGATCAGATTTGCCAGCACAATGCGCACTGGATCGGTTTTACTCGTTGCGGCGTGGGCCATTTGTTTTTGTAAATTTTGTTTTTTTTTTTTTTGTTAAATTAACGGTTTAAATGAACAGTAAATGGCTAGCTAGCACACAAACACACAACAAGCACAACAACAAACACAGGCTCGTTTTCAGCTGAGGGACAGGCAGGCCAGTGCGCTCAAGCGCAAATTGAGCGGGTTTGCCAATAACTGCGTATTCTCTCTCTTGCTCTTTGTTGCTCTTTCTGGCAGCGCTGCCACCCAGTTCGAATTATGCAAATATGCACATATGTTTGGCGATATACACATGTATATCAGCTATTACTTACATCGCGTTGTGCAAATGATGATGATTCATATGCACACAGCTTAAGGCTTATGGTAAATTCGCTAAATATCTGTCAGCAAAATATGCAATTGACATTTATGCCAGTATGCTTGACATAAGGGCAAAAATGACATCCAACTCTATTCATTTAGCATGCATATATTTATGTTTTCATCTATTTATGATATATTATCAGTTTAATTAATTTGTTGTTGTCAAATTTACATTATATTTAAGGTAAGCTGACAAAACAGCACATTTAACTGCGATATTTGCAATGTTCTCTCTTTGCGATGTTTTCTCTACATTGTTATCGATAGTTACGATACACATCCCTAACAGCTGCACGTGCATTTGGCATTGGCAACAAATGTTTACCGAAACATAAACATGGGCAAAAAGGTGTACAATGCCAAGGCACGGCGAAATCCCGAAACCATTGTCGACAATTCTGCCGTAAAGAATGTGAGTAGCATCCCAGGCTAATACCGATGTCAGCAATTAAACCAGTTATATGACACAGATCAAAATCGTCAGCGAGGATGTGGCCGGCGGCAGCGGCATTTCCACGGGCTACGATGAGGCCAACGCGCTCGTCCTGCCCTCACAGAAGCGTGCCACCAAAATCAAAGTCGAACAGCGTCGCAACGTGAAGATCCTCTCGAAGAAGCAGCGCAAGCATCTGCAGACCATTGTGGACAAGAAGAAGAAGAAGGAGGGCGTAAGTAGTGCAGATCCAAGTGTCCACACTGAGTAACCAGGCGCATTTTGCTTGCAGCGAGCAGAATTGCTGGAGAACTTGGCTGCTGTGCAAATACCCGAAGCCGAATTGCGGCAATACACATCCATAAGTCAGGTGCAAACGGTGGGCCTGAAGCGTTTGCATACGCTTGATGAGTTCCTGGCCAAGAAAAAGGAGCGCCAATCACAGCTGCTGGTCGAACAGGAACAGCACGGCGCCAGACGCGTCAACGGCATCAGGGGCAGCAAACGCAAGCTGCTCATCGAGGAACAGGAAGAACTCGAGGCCAAGCGCAAGAATCCAAACATTGTCAATGCCGACGCATCCGAGGACGATTCCAGCACGGATGACAGCGAGAGTGAAAGTAATGACAATGATGCTCCGGCAGCTGTAGAGCCTGCAGCCGAGGTGGAAGCCAATGAGGCAGTTGCCATTAAACAGCAGCCGGCCAAGCCAACGGACACGCCCACACCCAAGCCCACGCCCACACCAAAATCTGCAGCGGCACCAGCTGCGACACCATCGCACCAGCACAAGACCGTGTATGTGCCCGTTGATCGCACGCCCGAGGTGCAAGCGGCGCGCCTGCGCCTGCCCATACTCGCCGAGGAGCAGCAGGTGATGGAGCTAATCAATGAGCATCCGATTGTGATAATCGCCGGCGAGACGGGCTCCGGCAAGACGACACAGCTGCCGCAGTTCCTGTACGAAGCGGGCTACGCCCAGCACAAGATGATTGGCATTACGGAGCCGCGTCGCGTTGCAGCCATTGCCATGTCCAAGCGTGTCGCACACGAAATGAATCTGCCCAGCAGCGAGGTCTCCTACCTGATACGCTTCGAGGGCAACGTGACGCCAGCCACACGCATCAAATTCATGACCGACGGCGTTCTGCTCAAGGAGATCGAATCCGACTTTCTGCTCAGCAAGTATTCGGTCATTGTGCTGGATGAGGCGCACGAGCGCAGCGTCTATACGGACATCCTGGTGGGCCTGCTGTCGCGCATCGTTCCGCTGCGCCACAAGCGCTCCAATCCCCTCAAGCTGATCATCATGTCCGCGACGTTGCGTGTCAGCGATTTTACGGAGAATACGCGTCTGTTCAAGGTGCCGCCGCCGCTGATCAAGGTGGAGGCGCGACAGTATCCGGTCACCATACACTTTCAGAAGCACACGCCCGACGACTACATGGCGGAGGCGTATCGCAAGACACTGAAGATACACGCCCAGCTGCCCGAGGGCGGCATACTCATCTTTGTGACCGGCCAGCTGGAGGTCAATCAGCTGGTGCGCAAGCTGCGACGCGCCTTTCCCTTCCAGCAGCAGGACAACAAGCCCGGCCAGCAGCAGCAGCAGCAACCGGATGTGGAGACGGAACCGGAGCAGGAGCAGGAGTTTGATATGAAGCGCAGCATACGCAACATGCGCAAGTCCAAGAAAAAGTTTCTACATCAAATCTCATTGCCCAAAATCAATTTGGATGACTACAAGCTGCCCGGCGACGATACCGAGGCGGACATGCTCGAGGCCCACGACAACGACGATGAGAATGAAGAGGAGGAGGAGGATGACGACATGGAGGAGCTGCAGCAACTGGCAGCGCCGGCCACCAAGCAGCCGCTATGGGTGCTGCCGCTCTACTCGCTCCTCTCCTCGGAGAAACAGCAGCGCATCTTCCAGCCGGTGCCGGAGGGCTGTCGCCTGTGCGTGGTGGCCACCAATGTGGCCGAGACCTCGCTCACCATACCGCACATCAAGTACGTCGTGGACAGCGGGCGCCAAAAGACCCGCCTCTACGACAAACTGACCGGTGTCAGCGCCTTTGTGGTCACATACACCTCCAAGGCGTCGGCGGACCAGCGTGCCGGGCGAGCGGGTCGCGTTAGTGCGGGTCACTGTTATCGGCTGTACTCGAGTGCCGTTTACAATGACATCTTTCCGGACTTCAGCCAGCCGGATATACAGCAAAAGCCCGTCGATGATCTGATGCTGCAGATGCGCTGCATGGGCATCGATCGTGTTGTCCACTTTCCGTTTCCCTCGCCGCCCGATCAGCTGCAGCTGGTCGCCGCCGAGCAGCGTCTGAGCGTGCTGGGCGCCTTGGAGCCGCGCACTGAGGGCAATACGCCGCCGGCTGTCACCCAGCTGGGCAGGGTGATCTCACGGTTTCCGGTTGCGCCGCGTTTTGGCAAAATGCTGGCCCTGTCCAATCAGCAGCAGCTGCTGCCCTACAGCGTCTGCCTGGTCGCTGCGCTCTCCGTGCAGGAGCTGCTCGTGGAGACGGGCGTGCAGCGCGAGGAGGATGTGGCGCCGGTCTCCAATAAGTTCCATCAGCGGCGCATGAGCTGGGCGGCCAGCGGCAATTATCGCCTGCTCGGTGATCCCATGGTGCTGCTGCGTGCCGTTGGCGCGGCCGAATATGCCGGCTCCCAGGGCAAGCTGGCCAGCTTTTGTGAGGCGAACGGATTGCGTGCCAAGGCGATGAACGAGGTGCGCAAGCTGCGCGTCCAGCTGACCAACGAGATCAATTTGAATGTGAGCGATGTGGAGCTGTGCGTCGATCCGCAGCTGAAGCCGCCCAGCGATGCCCAGGCGCGTTTCCTGCGGCAAATCCTGCTCGCCGGCATGGGTGATCATGTGGCGCGCAAGGTGCCGCTCGCCGAGATCGGCGACAAGGAGGAGCGACGTCGTCTGAAGTATGCCTACAATTGTGCCGATATGGAGGAGCCGGCATTTCTGCATTCCTCCTCGGTGCTAAAGCAAACGCCCCCCGACTGGATCATCTACCAGGAGGTGTACGAGTTTCAGCACGGCGATAGCCACAAAATGTTCATACGCGGCATCACAGCCATCGAGCCCGAATGGCTGCTTCTCTATGTGCCGATGCTCTGCAATATACGCGAGGTGCGCGAGGAGCCGGCGCCGCGCTATGATCCCGCCAAGGGCATCATCTATTGCTATGTGAATGCCACCTTCGGCAAGGCCGGCTGGGAGCTGCCACTGGGCGAGCTCGAGATGCCGCTCAACGAGAAGGCCTGCTGGTAAGCCAAGTGGCCAACTGTTCCTCGATAGCAGCATTCATTGAGTTCCCTTTTTCCAGCTACTTTGGCATGTTCCTGCTGGATGGCATCGTTTGCCCGCCGCTGGCCGCATTCAAGCCCAAGCTGAAGTCAACGCCCGCCTCGCTGATCAAGAGCTGGTCTAGCCTCAACGACAAGGTGCTGCGCTTCAAGCGCGCTCTGATCACCAAACAGATTCACACGCGCCAATCCCTCTTCGACCAGTGGAAGACCGAACCCAACTGTGAGCCCACGCCACATATGCCACATATTCCATATTCCATACTCTATATCATTTATGTCTTTGCTTGCAGTTCTGCTGGAGGAGTACCAGAATCTGCTGTACGATGTCGCGCTCAGCGAACTGGCGCCCATTTGGCCGCCGAATAAACCGGACACAGCATCCGCTTGAGTCCCAATCCCACCCATCTTTCACTCGTTTACGTGTCTTGTACATACATCAAATGTGAATCCTTAAAATAAAACATTTTGTTACATATATCCAAACCGAATTTCAATTCTAATTGAATTTCGACTAAACCGAAACGAAAATTGGATATGTTGGTTGAGCAAAATTGAAAAATATATTGAAATATTTGCAAATTGATTGAAATATTTGGAAAAGCCAGCTATAGGAACCGAACCTTAAGGCAAGGCAAAATGTTCCTAGCCCAAACCGATTCCTAAGTTGCATATTTGTCAAAAATATAAAAGATTTGTTTAGAGCTAGTTTTGGAATTGGTTCAAAGTGGCTCAGAGCAAAGCTGAAAACCGGCTCGGATCCCAAATTCTAAAATCCCTTTTGTACTACGAACCGAACCTTAAACCAAGTGGAAGCTGAATCACATTTTCATAAAAAATTGTTGGGTTTAAGTTTTAGGAACTTTTGACTTTTTGGCATATAGATACCATATCCATATCCAGATATATGATTTAGTAGATATATATATAAAAGTCGGATTCTATTCAAATCTGTTTTCGAGTAAAAAACAGTTCTGACTTTTGTATAACAAGTTTCATTTTTTTTTTTATTTGTATTTTAAATGGTATATGTAATATATACATATATACT
Organism: Drosophila littoralis; assembly: GCA_018903485.1. Classification (NCBI taxonomy): domain Eukaryota; kingdom Metazoa; phylum Arthropoda; class Insecta; order Diptera; family Drosophilidae; genus Drosophila; species Drosophila littoralis. The sequence goes on from JAEIGF010000591.1 coordinate 4,355,636, forward strand.
TTATATATATATATTATAAATATGAAATTTCTTTTTTTTAAATGGAACCAAACAAAATTTCAGAAGAAACAAAAAAAAAAAAACCATAATGAAGTGTTTTTTTTTTTTTTTGGGGGGGGGGAATTAAAATGTTGTTAACAGCTAAGTTTCGATAGTTGTTCCAATACAATATATATATATGTTTTCTTTTTTCCACTTATATGTTTTTTTCTTTTTTTTTTTGTATATGTATATATATATATATGAATATATATATGTTGGTATGTAACATACACACATATCATATTGTTTTTTTTTTCTTTTCTTTTTTTTTCGTTTTCTTTTTTGCCTGTGTTGTACCATTTGTAGATAGTTTCTTGGTTTTTGTTTATATTTAACTTGTTTTTTATTGATTTTTTTTTTTTTTTTTTTCTTTGTTTTTGTTTTTGATTTATTTAAGGATTGGCTAGTTTCAGTTAACTGTTAACTGAATAACTGTACATTTAGGATGGGAGAAACATTCAGTTTGCGGGCAAAAACAATTTTTTGTTCGTGTGCTTTTCGCTTCTCTTTTCTTCTTTCTTCTTTCTTTTGCTTTGTTTTGTTTTGTTTCTTTGTATTTTGTTTTATTTTTTACAATTAATCTTAGTTTGTGTATTTGGAAAAATTATTTGGGCATTTTTCTAGTGTATTTTGTTGTTGTTGTTGTTGTTGTTGTTGTAATTGCATGGCGCACGCAGCTGCTACACATATTACAGGGTATTTATATAGTGTACTCTTTTATGATATATATTCCTTTAGCTAGTTAAATACTCGCAACCATATTTTTACACATAACTGAATTCTTTTAGGGTTTTTCTCTTGTATATATATAGTATTTTTTACATAACATATACATATATATATATATGTATATGTATGTATGTATGTATGTATGTATGTATGTATATGTATGTATGCATATATCTCTCGCTATAGATACAGTTATACTTGATGCATATGTGTGTATATGTTGATGTATGTATATAGATACATGATGTGTGTGTGTGTGTGTGTGTGTGTGTGTGTGAGTGTGTTTGTGTCTAGTTGAGTGTGAGTGTGTGAGTGTTTGTTGTGAGTCTGTGTGTGTGTGTGTGTGTGTGTGTGTGTGTGTAGAAAAAATCAGTCTAATGTATTAAGGCAACGTGAGAGCTTTACATTTTCATATTCATAAACATTATCTCAAAATGTCAGTAAATCCATTTATACGAATGTATATATATATATATATCTATACATATGTATATGGAGTTATATGTATATATATGTATATATATATATATATTCACCAACATTAACATTATAGACGTCAGCAATTGTTCTTGACTTTCACTTAATTGTTTAAGTTTTACATTTAAATTAATTTAAAATTTCATTTATTTGTAATATTTCATATATATTTGTTGTTGTATACCCTGTACCCAGGGGGAGTTTGGGCTAAAGGAGGGGAGGGGTATGTTAGGTTCTTCAATTGAGTTAAATACTTGCACACACATTTATACACAAATATATATGCATACAGCTATGTATGTGTGTGTGTGTGTGTGTATGTGTGTGTGTGTATTTGTTGATAGGTTTTTTGTTTTTAATTCTATTACATAATATTAACAATAAAATTTTGGTATGTTTTGTGTTTCGCTTTGTTGTTGTTGTTGTTGTTGTTGTTGTGGATTTGTTTATTAAATTAATTTATATTTATATAAATTCTTTGTTAGTTCTTATCAATTGTTTGTTTTTTTTTTTTTTTTGTATTTTGGCTAGGAAAGCAATTAAAATAGTTGATGAAAAAAAAAACAAAAAAAAAAAAAAAATGGTGGAAATTATAAAAATTGCGGTACATAAAAGTTAAGTTAAATTAATGAAAAGCATTTTGGTTTTGAGTTGATGTTTTTTTCGATTTTTTCGATTTTTTCGTTTTTTGTTTTTTACATAATTAATTTTACAACACAACTTGTCGGCTTTCGCGTATCGTGAGTATATATATATATATATATGTATATATATATATTTATATAATTACATTCATTTATAATTCTTATATAATTTAATGCTAACAAAAGGGTAATTTTTGTAAATTTCTTTATATGTATATATATATAGGTATGTATATTATGTATATAACTAAATTAGTAAACATTCTAAACACACACACACCCACACATATGTGTATGCATGTGTGTTTTGTGTGTGTATATATACATATATTTTGTTATAGGTTTAGACTACATTTTGAGTGAAAAAGCTAACGTTGTTTTTTTTTTTCTTCCTTTTTGTTGTTTTACCAATTTCCTGTCTCTAGATATATTAACAAATTTATAGCTAGGCGCACGTTCTCCATACATAATATTTAGTATATAGTTTATGGTTTAGTTTATGGTTTATATAGCTTGTACAGTTAATTATTATTAATATTTACATTTATGCAAACTAAACGCAGTCGTTTTAAAAACTCTACTTTGATTTCATGGAAGTATTTCTTTGTTGTATTCTTTTGTATATATGTATATATATATTATTTATTTTTGTTTGCTTAGATCCGAATTCGTTTCAGTTGGGCTAAATTGTTCTTCAAATGATATAGACCACCACACACACACACACACACACGCACACCCCCCTCTCTCTCTCTCTGTGTGTGTGTGTGTGCTTTAAACTGTGGTTCCATTGTCCTCGTCATCCTTCTCTAATTTGTCCTGTTGCTGCTCCTGCTCCTCCTGCTCCTCCTCCTTATCGGTCTTCTCGTGCTCCTCCTCTCTCTCCTGCTCCTTTGTCTCCTCCTCCGCCGTTGGCGTACTTGTCGGCGTGGGCGTGCCGCTCACCTCCAGCGACAGCTCCTCGCTGGGCGGCGTCTGTATAACTTGTGGCTGGGCCGCCTGCTCGGCGGCCAGGGCATTCGCCTCATCCTCGAGCTGTTGCAAATGCTTGCGCAGCTCCTCATCCTGCTGCTCCTCTAGCTGCTGTTGTTGCGCCAATCGGCTCGCCTCCAGCTCTCGCATCAGCTCCGGCGGCAGCTCGCCCGTATAATCGAATGCCGCAAACGGTTCCGTGGCATCAATATTAATGGCCTGCTTCTTCTTGTCGGCAATCAGTTTCCACATGTTGAGCAGCGTATTGAAATTGACGCCCGGCGGCAGCGAGATCGCCGGAACAGCAGCTGCTCCGGCCGCAGAGTCGGCCACATCCCCGGCAACAGCCACAGCTATAGCCGCAGTCACAGTCGGCGGAGCTGGATCGTCATCCTCGTCGGAGGAGCTGCTGCTGACGGCGCGTATTTTTGGCATCTTGCTGCTGCCGCTGGCGCTGGGCCCCAGGATGGGCGTCAGCCCGGCCAACTTCAGCTGCATGTTGTACTCGTGAAAGTCGCGCTGTATCGAGCTGCGCCTGGAGTTGGCCATCTCCTCGCTGCTGCTGCCCAATATCTGATTGTATTCGCGCAGGCCCAGCTCCTCGACGGGCACATAATGCTCGCCGATCTCGATCAGATACACACAGCGATTGACATGCGAACGGAAGAGCACATCCTTGTGATTCGGCACCCACACGTGCACCACATGGCCCACCATGCCCGCCGTCGGCTCCCAATCCTTCCAGCTGAGCCGGCCGCCATTGGCGCGCATATGATCCGTGGGCCAGACGACGGCATCGATGATGTCCAGGCAGTCGTAGATCTGCAAGCGAAAGCCAATTAAATAAAGTCCCTCAACTGCTTGGACAAAAGTGATTCATTTCGAGCAAAGAACTTGAGCTCTAAATGGGTTCGGACACGGGCTGAAAGCTCGCCGGGGTCAGGTCCGTTTCAAGGTGGGCTTAAAGCTGGATTTATCCAAGGATTAATATGATATTAAATCTATGAATATGATATTACATGAAATGGATAAAAGCTGTGTAAAACAGAAATAATTCGGGTATAAAACTGGCATAAAACCAGCTTTAAACCGATTGAAAACCACATTCAAAATGTATTAAATGAAACCCAATTAAATAAGAGTCTCTCAGTGACAATAACTTTTAAATAGATAGTCTAGTTAAATGGTATAAACGGATAAAACCCGTGTAAAGTAGGGTATAAGTAGGGTATGAGACTGGTATAAAACCGGTTTAAGAATGTTTTAGAACCTCCTTTAATCCTTAAAGCCGGCTAGGAACTACCTTTAAAGTGAATTAAATGAAACTCAAGAGCACACAGACTCTCTGATTGAGTATAATTTTTCAATAGATAGGCAATTAATATAATATTAGGGTATGAGACTGGCATAAAACCGGTTTAAGAACGTTCAAGAACCTCTTCAAAGCCGTTTAAAAACTACCTTTTAAGCAATTTGAATATAATTCTATTCATATGATATTAATTGAAATGAAATGAAATTAAATGAAATGAATAAGATGTGTGTGAAGCTGGGCTAAGTAGGGTATAAGATACGAATCCAGCCTGAAACCGGTCGAAAATCACAACGCAAATGAAACTCAAGAGCACAAGAGTCCCTTATTGACTATAAATATTAAATATCTAGTCTATTAATTTGACATTAAATTATGAAATGAATGAAAGCTGTCTAAAACTGGGTCAAGTCGGTCTTAAACCAGCTTAAGCCAGGTATGAAACCAGGTTTAAGTCCGCTTAAAAACTAGCTTTAAAGTGGCTCAAATATACAGTAAGAGAAAATACTTTAAGGGATTATATCGGGATTATATAGAGGCTTAACTATGACGCAATAGAGAAGTCTTTAAGGGATTAAATCGAGGCTCAAATATAACTCAATGGAAAAGTCTTGAGAGGATTACATCGAGGCACAAGTATAACTCAATGGAAAAGTCTTGAGAGGATTACAACGAGTCTTTAATAGAACTCAATTGAAAAGTCTTTGGAGGATTACAAGGTGCACTTGACTTACCCCCGTATCGTCCACAATGATGACCTTTCTGTAGATATCGATGCGCGGCTTGCGCGGAGTTTGCTGAGCATTCGATGCGGATGCGGATGCGGATGTTGTTGCTGCTGCGGTTGTTGTTGATGCTGCGCTGGTGCTGCCAGAGGCCGAGTCGCTGGCCATCAGGCAAATGGGTCCCTTGGTCTTGCGCGGATAGTCGCCGGGCGTGGTTATGATATTGCCAACACCGTGGCCGGGGCCGACGCCGAGGCTGCCGGACGAGCCGGACAGCAGCTTATTGGAGCGCGGACTGGACTCCTGCTCGGCCAGTTCCGAATGCGTGGCATTGGCATTGGCATCGGCGCCGCCACCGCCGGCAGCAGCATCAGCTCCGCTGGCAATGGGCAATGTGGCGCGTCGGGTGCTTCCCTGGAGCTGTCCGCCGCTGCGCGTGCGCGGCCCAGTGCTGGAGCCGGGAGCGACGCGCAACGTGGAGCCGGAGCCGGAGCAGGCAGCCTCCTGGTCGCGTTCGCGATTAAGCAGGCCCGCTATTAGCGTGGTCGAGGTGGGCTTGACCGGCATGACGGCCAGGCCGCCGCGGACCACGGCCAGCGTATCGCCGACATAGTTGCCGGCCATGCCGGGCATGCCGGGCACATTGCCCGGCCGGACGTGGCCGTAGACGCTGTTGACGGTGAGCGTGTTGTAGAGCGGCGCCGAGATGAACACCGGCGCCCGATCTGCGCCAGATTCGCCACCCGTGCTGCTGGCCGTGCCGGGTGCGCTGACCGAACCGGCAACGACAGCGACTCCGCCGGCGCCGCCGCCGCCACCAATGCTCGTCGCGCCCGCTGCAACGGCGGCTGAGCCTGCAATGGAGATGGAGCCAGTGCCCGTGCCTGTTCCGGTGCCGACGACGCTGCCGCCGCTGCCGAAAGTGCAGGCGCCGCCGCCGCCGCCGAGCTGCATGGAGGCCTCCATGGCGGAGCCGGAGCTGCAGCCCTGTCGGCAGCGTTCCCGTATGCGATGCCACCAATCGAGAACCGTTTGCCTGATCGTGTCCAGGGTAATGGCGCCGCCAATCACCTGACACAGCTGGCCATTTGTGTCCGCATAGGATGTGGTAAGCGGCGAGACGTAAATGGGATAGCCAATGGGCTGATCGCAGCTGGAGTTGATGATGTTCCGGAGCGCCTGCTTGGCGTTCTGTATGCTGCCGCGTTCCGGATTGCGATTGCGCAAATAGATCAGCTCCTGCTGCTGGCCCGCCCACAAGCCGCGCACACATTCCCGGTTCAGTTTGATGACGCGAAAGCTGAGAAATCGCTTGGTCAGCCGGATGATGCGATACTCGTCGGAGCCGTCCTCCATGACGTGGCGCAGGGCCAGCAAATTGGGTGCACCGCGCAGCACGGCGCTGCGCCAGACGGGATCCGCCTCGTGCGAGATGACCAGCTCCTTGGAGCAATTGTCGATGGCCTCGTACAGGGCTAGGGGATCGTGAAACTCATCCGGATTTGTGATGTGATCCTGTTGCAGTTTGAGGGCCATTTTAACAGCGGGCGCGACGACCGAATGCAGCAGCTCCATGTCCGCGAATACCCATTCGTCGCGCGGCGAAGTAATCCGAAAGTCGCCCTTGAAGAGCGCATGGAGGCCATGCAGAAAGTACTCGACGCCCGTCAGGGAGCTGTGCGACGCCGTGGCCAGGGATCGACGGGCGAGCAGACCCAGAGCGAGGCACAGGGACACCAGCGGCGCATCCTTGTTGACGCTCTGGGCGCGTGGTTTCGGCGTCGGCCGCGTTGTCATCGATGGCACCGTGCTGGGCATTATGGTGGTCAGATTTGTGCCTGCCTCCTGCTGGTTGATGGTCGGCTGCAGGCGCGGCGAATCCTCTTTGCGCAGCGATTTGCCCGGCGTTGACGTCTTGGCCAGCTTGACGAACACATTCTGATCCATGTAGGCCACATAGTTGCCCAGCCCGGGCGCGCTCTCCGACGTCTGCCGCGAGATGTTGGCAAAGCTGTGCGAGCTGCTCAGCTGATCGATCCCGCCCAAAACGCTGCCCTCCGGCTGGACAACGCCGGGCGCCGTGTTGCCGCCGCTCATCGTGGCGCTCTTCTGGGGCCGGACGCTGCGCAGCTGCTGCTGCGACTGCGACTTGGACTGGGCCACACTGGTGCCGCCGTGCGCGGACAGATTCGGCGTGCTCTTCGAGTCGTTGTGCGCGGGCGTGCTATTCGCCGTAACTGCGCCTGCATTGCTGGCCAGCGGTTGGATCGTCGCTGCAGCCGGCTCCACCGCCGTGCTTATGCTCAGGGGTGGCGGACGCGGTGGGCGTGGCGGCGGCGGCGGCACCACAGCGGCGATGGTGGGCGTGGCGGACGCCGGCGCAGCAGGAGGCTCCTTGACTGGCTGCACCGTTGGCTCCTTGGCGGCTTGCGCCTCCTTGCGCTTGTCCACGCAGTAGTTGATCCACTTGAGGTAGACGTAGCAGAAGCTGGAACGTGTTATGCCCACGGCACGAAAATCGAAATCCTCATCCAGATTGAAATTGAATATGGGATCGAGATCGACAAATTGACGGCTCAGCGTATGCTGCAGTGCCTCCTGTATGGGACCCGAGGCGAGCCACTGCTCCAGCTTCGGATTCCGCACCACATAGTAGATGATGCTCTGCAAAGAGGAAGTTGCAATTAGAGGCAAGTAGGATTGGGGCTATGTGGGAGACGCACCTTGATGTAGTAGGTGATGAGCACCTTGCGGTACTCGAAGACCTGCAACGTGGCGCTGGCCAGGTTATCGGATATGGAATAGCCCTCGATGACATATTGGGCGGCGACCACCTGCCAGGCTAGCCAGCGCGTGGAGAACATGGCGTTGGCGCTAAGCAGGCGCGGCAAATGGCCGGGATCACAGCAACAGCAGCCATCGTTGTCCTCGACATCCTCCGTAATGGCCTCCACCTCGCGCTGCTGGCAATAGGTGCCGCGAAATTCCAGGCCGCGCATCTGAAACGTGCACAGCCCGTTGCCCAGCTCGATGATGTGCACCAGGCAATTCAGGTCGTCCGAGGCGAGCACTGCAAAACGGAAAATTGTCAATTACGGAGCTGGGGAATTGGGAATTGGATGAGCTAGCTTTGCTTACCGAAGCAATCGCCCTGGTTGACATTGCCCCAGCGACCCATGAGCAGATCGCCGCAGAGCGAATGCTGCAGCGAGCGCGTCAGATGCTCGTAGAAGATGCTATTCAAATTGTTGTCATCGGCGCCGAGATCGCGCTCCAGCTGCGAGCTGAGCCGCGTGTTCGAGTGATCGATGCGACGCGTATTGTAGTCCCGTTCCCAGAACTTAACCGGACGCACATACGAGGTGAGAAATATGGCGCTGCCCAGAAACGGATTCAGTGGCGTCGACAACAGCGCCGAGATGCCCGCCTGCAGGAACAGCATGGCCGAGTGGGGCACGCTGAAGGGCTGGGCGAACGCATGGAATGCCGAGCCCCACGTGATCTGCCAGGGCGCGATGTACGTCACAATGAACTGCAGCTGCAAGGCGAAGAGGTACGAATATATATATATATATTATCTATATATATTACAGGGTATTCTGTGGCTTACCTTGAGCAGAAAGTCGCAGCACTTGCGAAAAGCGAGCGATACGAAGAAATAGTCGATGATGAAACTTTCCGTTGCCATCGCGAAATCAATGCGAAAGAGCAGCACGGTGAATATAATAATCAGATATTGGTTCGTCGGATCCGAGTATGCATTACGAACAACTGCAAAAGTAAGCAGAGAAAGCATGTGGTTAGTCAAAGTGAACATATAGATATATGTAGATATCGATAAAGATATAGATATAGATATAGATATAGATATAGATATAGATATAGATATAGATATAGATATAGATATAGATATAGATATACATATAGATATAGATATAGATATAGATATATATATAGATATAGATTAGATATAGATATAGATATAGATATAGATATAGATATAGATATAGATATAGATATAGATATAGATATAGATATAGATATAGATATAGATATAGATATAGATATAGATATAGATATAGATATAGATATAGATATAGATATAGATATAGATATAGATATAGATATAGATATAGATATAGATATAGATATAGATATAGATATAGATATAGATATAGATATAGATATAGATATAGATATAGATATAGATATAGATATAGATATAGATATAGATATAGATATAGATATAGATATAGATATAGATATAGATATAGATATAGATATAGATATAGATATAGATATAGATATAGATATAGATATAGATATAGATATAGATATAGATATAGATATAGATATAGATATAGATATAGATATAGATATAGATATAGATATAGATATAGATATAGATATAGATATAGATATAGATAGAGATATGTGATATATAGATATAGATATAGATATAGATATAGATATAGATATAGATATAGATATAGATATAGATATAGATATAGATATAGATATATATATAGATATAGATATAGATATAGATATAGATATAGATATAGATATAGATATAGATATAGATATAGATATAGATATAGATATAGATATAGATATAGATATAGATATAGATATAGATATAGATATAGATATAGATATAGATATAGATATAGATATAGATATAGATATAGATATAGATATAGATATAGATATAGATATAGATATAGATATAGATATAGATATAGATATAGATATAGATATAGATATAGATATAGATATAGATATAGATATAGATATAGATATAGATATAGATATAGATATAGATATAGAGATATGTGATATAGATATAGAGATATGTGATATAGTATTTCCATATGGACAAGACTTTTCTCATACTAAAAGAGTACGTTAAAAATCTTCAACTTGGTCGAGTTTTCTTGACCGGGAACTAAATGCGCTAGAGCTGGAAAATTTCGGATTTAAGATCAAGTATATTGCAGATTATGTCCAGCCTATGACCTTGGAAACTATAGGAGCAACAGCTGGGCAATTTGATATGAAAATCAGCTTCAGAGATCAAGTCTATTTTAAGTACTTCCCAGCTCTATTCGTGCCTCACAGAACTCGGGAAGTAAGTGAGTAAGAGCTGGGAAATATAGTCTGCAAGTGTTTATTAAAGATTAAATCTATTTTAAGCAAATCCCAGCTATTCGTCACCATATATGACCTCACTCATTCCCTACAAGTGGGAAATTTGGTATGTAAGTATTACTCAAAGTCTCAAGTCCATTTCAAGTAATTCCCAGCTATTCGTAACTATATATGACCTCACTGAACTCGGGAACAGAAAGAACTACAGCTGGGAAATTAGGTCTGTAAGCTTTCACAAACTTGACAGGGATATAAAGACATAGAAAGAGACAGATAGGGAGAGAGAGAGAGAGAGAGCGAGAGATAGATGACATCATGCCGGCCTACTCACATTTGAGCGCGCAAACGGCGACGATGAGCGTGCCCCAAGGAACTCCGAACTTGTCCACAATATGCTGCGAGTCGGCGGTCAGCGATGAGATGGCCAACAGCGGGAAGAGCACGTTGCGTTCGAGGACGCTCAGATAGATGTAGAACTTCTCGAACCACATGATCTGCGGCGCATTGAGCACCTCGAACTGTCCGAACTCCTTCTGGCGCAGCAGCGGTCGGGCGAAGCACAGCCAGGGCATGTGCTTGCGCATCTGTGGCACGGCATAGTGGAGCAGGGCGCCGAGGGTGCCGATGAATACGTAGAGGACGACATTGAGATCGGGCTGGAGGACGGTGAAGACGGTGCTGCAGTGCAGCACAAGGACACTGACGCCCAGCAGGGTCATCACGACGAGATCGTTCTTGAGGCGCGTGGTCACAGTTGCCTGCAGTTTGCGCGGCAGCGGATCGGGCAGCTCGTCGTTGTCTAGCTCGCTGTTGTCCAGCTCGATGGCGGCATGATCCTCCTCCTCCTGATGGTCATCCGTCTCAGCGTCCAAAGCTGTCGCATCGATGTCTGTGTTGGCAGTGCCCGCGCCAGCGGTCAGTGTGGACATATCGCCGGGATTCGTTGTCGACGAGCTCGAGATTTTGTCATCCTGCACATCCTCATTGGCCTCGTTGGTCTTTGCCTCGTAAACGTTCTCCTGACTGCGCGACCTCTTGACCAGCTCCTTGTCCGCTGCTGCTGCTGCTCCTGCTGCTGTGGCTGGCTCCTCAACGCCAATGGAGGCGTACGAGCTGGAGGCGGTCATGGCGCGTTTGCTGGTGCTGATGGTCTTGGCCAGCGTTTGGCTGCTGCCCAGCGACGAGGCCTTCGATTTGCTGTGCTTCTGATTCAGCTGTGTCTCCGCTTCGTGCTCCTGCTCCTGCCGCTCGTCCTCGGCCTGCTGCCGTTCCGCCTGCTGCTCCTCGCCCATGGCCAGCTTTTCGAGCGAGCTGAGCTCGATGTGCTCATTGCTGTTGGCCATGGAGCTAAGCTCCGGCTGGCGTGCTCGGTGCGTCGCGAGCGGCGTTGGCTGCCCAGTTGATGTCGGCTCCGATGACTGACGCTTGCCGCGGCTCAACTGCTGCTGATGCTGCTGTTGCTCCTGCTGCTGCTGCCCGGCTTGGCTACGTTTGCGGCTGTTCCTCAGCTCCTCCTCGTCGTCGCGATAGGTGCTCACGATGCAGGTCTTGATGAGCCGCCACAGATGACTGAAATCGCTCGCTGAGCGCGACAAATGATAGCCCAGCGGTATGAGCATGGCGCAGAAGATGGAGAAGAGTATATACTGTGTGCCGCGACGCTCGTCCAGGGCCGCGTATAGCGGCCCGTAGAGCAGCAGGATGGCGAGCACGGAGCGCAGCAGGCAAAGGAATGAACCTGCAACGAAATATATTAATGAATTGGTAAATCAAAGCTGGAGAGGATTAGCCGGGCACTCACCGAGCAGACTGCTCGCCGCATTGCCGCCAAAGAGATGCATATCGAGCTGCTCCAGCAGGTACATGAGAAACGTGTTGATCTGCGGGCACAAACCCACCGAGAAGATGATCGGAAAGCACAGTAGCAGCACGTAAAGCGACTGCAGCAGCAATCCGACCACATGCGCCGGCCCATAGTGTATGCCAAAGAAAATCAATGCCTCCGGCGGTCGCTGCGCATACTCCGTGTCCAGGCGCTTCAGCAGCAACAGCAGCCCGCCGCACAGGCAAAAGTAAATGGCCCGCGAATAGGCGACCGTCTTGTTGAAGCCGTGCACCGGCGACGCGGCATCCGGCTGGACGCTCTTTACCAGCGAGTACTGGGCGCCGGCGATGACCGCACAGAAGAGCAGCACGCACAGATCCTTGTAGTAGTTGTGCTGCAGTATGGCGGCGCCCAGGCAGGCGACCAGGGTGCACAGGACGCAGGCAAGGAGGACGTGCAGCCAGTGCAAATCACGATCGAACAGAGCTAGGAGCTCCAGGCGATCCATGGCTATCTTGAACTCATGCTCCTGGCCGCACCACTTGAAGCGATACTTGTAGAAACTCTTCGGGACGACCGTCTTCTCGGCGGCCAGCAGGCAGGCGGGCCGCCAATAGTCGCAGTACGGCGCAAAATGTCCGTCCACATTGAGCATCGGCTGGCTGAGCTGTTGCTGCAGTTGCTGCTGTGATTGCTGCTGCTGCTGCAGTTGTTGCAGCTGCTGACGGCTGGCGGCGGTGTCGGTGGGGAGGGTAACGCCGGCGCCGGTGGCCGCTGCCACCGCCTCGTTTAGCTGCTGCTGCAGTGCATCCGTGCGTGCCGCCTGCAATTCGCTGCGCATCATATTGAACATGCCCTGGAGCGAGGCGCGCGTTGATGTGGCCGCTGTCGCTCCCGCTGCTCCGGCTCCGGCTCCTGCTCCTCCACCAGCACTCCCGCCCGCTGTTGTGGCATTCCCGCCGCGCGTCGAACTGCCCATGAGCATGCCCAGAGCTGGCGGCGGCACCGCCGTCTGGGAGCTGTTGCCGCGCGCCTCGCCGCCCGTTGACAGCGCAGCCATTTTCTCAATCACCCGTTTGGCGTCCATGCAGCGCTTGTCGCGCGCCAGCGCCAGTTCGATGTGCGTCATGTGCTCCACGGAGCTGGAGGCGGGATAACTGCTCTGCAGCGCCTGTATGGCATCCTGATAGAACTGGAAATGCGCACTGGACATGTTCGGCGGCACAATGCTCGGATTTGCCGGCACGGGCGTGCCATCCGGCAAGATGCCGGCTATGGGACGACCGCGATCATCGACAGCGCCGCCGTGCATCAGCCAGAGCATCTTGTGTATGTCCGCGGTGAGGCTTTCCGTCAAACTGATGCTGTGCGTCGAGTTCGAGGAGGAGGAATTGCGCGAGGCGGCGGCGGCGGCGGCACCGCCGGGCAGCATGGCGAGCTTGTGCTGCTGCTGCTGCTTGATGAGCGCCAGATCGTTGCGGCAGGCGTCCAGCTGGTTGCTGGTGGCGCGACGGCGACGCAGTTCGTCCACCTCGCGATAGTTGAGCACCTTGGGTATGGCGCCTAGGCTTCTGGCGGCCATGCGTGATGTGCACGGCTGCTCCTCATCCTCCTCCTCCTCCGCCTCATCCTCGTGCTCCTCCTGCTGCTGCTGCTGCTCGCCGTTCTGCTCCGGCTGCATTTGGGTCTGGCTGCTGGGCAGCTGCTCCATACCGGCGAGCAGCTGATCCTTGGAGCTGGCGCTCACCTGCTCACAGTCGCTGGACGGACAGCCCGAATCGGCCTCGCTGCGTATCAGCTGGCTGCGACTCTGCGCAACCGTCGTCATCGTCATCGTCGTCGTCGGTTGGATCTGCTGCTGCAATGCGGGCAAGGATAGCTCCTGGCGCATGGCCTGCTCGGCGGCCTGCTCGCGCGCGCTCTGCTGCTGCCGATTGCTGAGCAGAGGTGAGCGTGAACCCGTGTTGTTGTCCGTCTCCTCGTCATCGGATGCAGCGGTGGCCACTGCAGCCGCCGAGGCTGATGCGGCGCCTGTTCCAGCCGTGCCCGCCGCGTAGAGCTCACACTTCTTGAGCACGTCGTCCAGTTGACTGTGCGTCTGCTGCAGTTCGCTGAGTATATGCTCGAGATTGTCATCAAAATCCTTGAAGACATCGTCATCATCGTCGGCCAAAATGCCGCCCACATCCGACTCGGCGCTGTGATGCGTCTGACTGCAGCCGAGGGCGCGTGTGCGCCGCCTCAGCGGCACATCGTCCAGCTCGTCGTCGTCATCATCGTGCCTGTGGCCGCCGCCGTTGACCTGGTCCGTTTCATCGTGCGTCTGCGCACCCGGCGACTCATCGGACGTCTTCTCATCCAAATGCTCGACAATGGGATAGACGGGCGGCTCGATGAGCGCTTGCGTTGAGCCGCAGGCGCTGGAGCTGCCGAAGATGACGCTACTGCAGCTGCTTCCCCCGCCGCCGCCGCCACCGGCACCACCGCAGCTGCTGTCCGCGTATTGCTGATCGACCAGACGTGGCGGATACAAGTTCAGCAGCTGATTGCGCACCAGGCTCTTGCTTGGCGGCGGCAGGGGATTCCGCAGCTGCTGCTGCCCGCTGATGGCCTCCACGCTGTTCGGATGCGGGCTCAGATTCGAGACGGACGGCTGCGGGCACAGCACCTCCAGAGCGGCGCTCTTAATGCGACGGACACCGTTGCCCCCGCCTCCCGTTTGTCCACCGGACGACAACAGCGTTGACTTGGAGCCCCCGCCCTGTGCGCTGCTGCTGCTGTTTTGTTTGTGATAGCTGGTTGCGTTGGAATGTCGTCGTCGCTTCATCGCGGCCGTGCTGCCGTTCCGCCCGCCTCCGGCAGTGCTGCTGCTGGCATTGCCGCCGCCGCCGCCGCCGCCGCTGCTCCCCTCGGCCAGCACCTGGTTGGAATCGGTGCGACCCGTGCACGAGCTGCTGGAGGCGCACAGCTGCAGGGCAGACATTGTGCTGTTGGGATCCTTGCGCACAATCGCGCTGCCCAAATGATGATGCAGGTGATTGTGATGCAGCTGATGATGATGGTGGTGATGGTGATGGTGATGCTGGGCCCGAAATGGCGCCTGATGCGGCTGCTGCTCAATGCCCAAATCGGATTTGGTATAGCTATCATCCTCCAGGTACACATCCGACGACGAATCTGCAAGCGGCAAAACACATTAGAAAATGGATAACCTGAAGGAGCACACGAGCATATAAAACAGTCAGCTGGAGGCAGCTCCAAGCCCACAAAGTGCCCTTGGGCCAGGGTTGAGTCATGTCCGCCTGCCAGTCCGTTTGTGCGAATGCCTCGATCTGGGCAACTGGGCAACTACAAGAGCTAAAGGCTTTCTGCGAACTTGTCATTTGGGTTCTCAGATTGTATTTGGATAACTTCAACATTTCGCCCTCATTGACCACCTTGACCTTTGGCATATTAACGCTTTTTATGCCATATTTCAACCGTGAGTAAAGTTCAAATCACGCTCGAAGTTAAACAAGATATCATATTTCATATATAAATAGCAAAAAAAAGTAGAAGGAAATAGCCGACGCCTGAAGTGGGCGGCTTGACAGGTGGGCGTGCACTCGTGTGTATGTATATATATATATATATATGTGTGTGTGTGTGTGTGTGTGTCTTTGTGTATGTATAGCAGAATTTATTGGCCCTGAGTCAAACCACCTGTTTTTTTTTTTTTTTTTTTTTTGGGGAGGGTTTAGAGCACAAATAATTATAATTATTATAAATTATAATTATGGAGCACAGCCTTCTGCTACCGACACGTCACGTGGAATTTTCTAGAAAAGAAGAAGTTCATCTAAAGAACTTTGACTTTTTGTGTTGTCAATCAGTCCATCAATCAGTTTTCTAAATACATAAACTAAATCAGGCCATCAATCAGTTATATATATATGTAGTCAGTCAATCAATCATTCAATTTGATATATCAATCAGTCAGTCAATTGTATATATTAACCAGTCAGTCAAGCAGTGAGTTTTATATATACATTAATTAGTTAGTCAATCAATTACACAGTCAATCATTTACTTTGATATATCAATCAGTCTGTCAGTCACTCAATCAGTTAGTTTTACCAGTCAATCAATCAGTCAGTTTATATATTAACCAGTCAATCAAGCAAACAGTCAGTCAATTAATTACACAATCAATCATTCATTAATTCAATCAGTCTATCAATCAAGCAGTTAGTTAAATATCTCAATCACTTAGTCAGTCAGTCAGTCAATCGATCTGTCAATCATTCAGTTTTATACGTAAGAAAAAGCAGTTATTAAGAGCAGCTCTCACCTAGTATCCAGGACTGGAGTGCACGATTGCAGGCATCATTGGCAGCGCCGCGACCGAGACCCAGTCCCAGCTCCATGTCCTCCACATCGTTGACGCCGCTGCCGATGCTGCTGGCATTCTGATGCTGGGCATGCTGCTGCTGCAGCTGTTGCTGCTGCAGATGATGGTGCTGGAGATGCGAGTGCTGCTGCTGCATCGACTGGAACAGGCCGGCGCGACTCTGATGCTTCAGGCGCTCGTCGTGCGTTTCCGAGCTGCGATGTCGCTGCAGGCGCGAGGAACGTGTAGTATTTGGCTGGGCCACAACCATAACCGCAGAGGACGTGGAGGCAGTGTCGCTGCAAGCTGCAGCCGTGCCCGCCTGTGCGTTGTTGGCCATGAAATGCTGTCGCGGATTGGCCCCCGGCCGCACCGCCTTCGTGTGCAGAAAACTGGGCGCTGCCGCCGCCGATGTTGTCGTTGTTGTCGTCGTGGCAATGGTATCCGACTGATTGCGCATCAGCTTGGCGCTAAATGTGGGCTCCGCGGCACCAGCGTCGAGGCTGCTCTGGCGCTCGAGTCGCCGCCGATGCCGTCGACTGAATACCTCCGAGCATTTGCGCGACAAATGACCCGTGCGCCCCGTGCTGACTGTGGTTGTGCCCGTCGTGCTGCTTGTTGCTGCTGCTCCTGCTGCTGCTGCAGTTGAATTGGGTGTGGAACGGCTGGTGTCCGCTGCAGCACTGCTGGTGGTGCCGCCGCCGCCGCCGTTGCCGTCAGCAGGGGGCACAACGACCTCAACCATCTCTGGATAGACGGCCAGATACTTGGTGAAGAGCTCGTTCGCGGATAGATTATTCTGTGCAGCGGCGGCGATGGTGGATCGTATGGATTTGCTAACGCTAGCGGAGCCAGCGATCGATTGCTGATCTTGTTGGCTGCCAGCGGAGAGCATCGACGGCGCATAGAACATTAGCTCAAAGGACTCCGAGCTGTTCTTTCGATGCACATCGACTTTGAGATCTGTAACGTGAAGGTGCGTGTGTTTGGGTAGGGCAATAGACATGTTGCTGGGCAGGCTTACCAATAATGCTGTTCACATTGTCAATGGACATGATGCTGTTCTCCTCGCTGGCCTCGTTGATGGCCTGCTCCACGGACAGATGCGAGCCGCCGCCGCCGATGGCGCGCATCACTTTCATCTCGATGCCGTTCTCCTCGTCGGGATCGCGCTGATCCGATTCCTTGGTGACTTTGAAGAATTGACTTTTTAGATTCACCTCGGACATCGTCTGAGCCCGATCGTACAGCCGATGCAGCGCCAAATTGATAAGCTTTACCAGCAATATGGTGCCGCTGGTTAGCACACAATACAGGCACCAGGTCAGCCATGTACTTGGAAAGTACTGCGAGTGTGGGCACAGCAGGTGGAAGCAAAAAGAAATGATGAGATGAGTTAAGTTTTGGGATTGGACGAGCTGAGCTAAGCTGAGCTAAGCGGACTCACCAAGTAGGCGACAAAGGGCGAACAGAGCAGGTAGAGCCACAGATACAGATGCACCACATTGCAAAAGACGCCCTGATGCGGATCGTAAAAATAGCCGCCGGTCAGTGAGGCCCACACGCCTTGGCGCAGTATCTCCAAGGTCTGTGAACCCATGGTGGCCTATACTGCATTGCTATTATCGGATCGATTAAGGATCGCCGTCTTATCAACGTTTTTTCTCAATTCCACTCAGTAATCGTTATCGTTATCGCTGCTCTCCAATTGGGAGCTTAAAGCTCAAAGCCAGCGAACGGAGTTGAAATTCGAGAGCAATCGCTCACTTTCATAGGGGCGGCGGGGGGGCGAAAGTGTAGGCAGGCGCCCATCGGTGTGGGTGTATGTGTGCGCGCGTGTGCCTGTGTGTGGGTTAGTGTGTGTGTGTGTGTGTAAATGAATTGGCACAACGGGAGGCTGAGTTTTGGGCAAAAACAATGCAAGCAAAATAAATAGCTCAAAATCGAGGCGAGGCGAGGCGAGGCGTTGTTTAGCTGAAATTTAAAACTAGATATTTTGGCGATTTGTTGCACTTGCTGTCAGCACTTGCACTTCGAAATCAAGATTACGAATACGATTTTAGTTCACATCGATTTGGTTTCAGTTGCTGCTCTTGTTGCTGCTGGTGCTGCTCTTGTTGCTGCTGCTGCTGCTGCTGGTGCTGCTGGTGCTGGTGCCTTCGTGGATGCAGTTGCACCGCAGTAGCAGTTGGAGCGTGTTGGTTTTTTAGTTTACCCGTTGATGCGAGTGTTGTCATTGTTGTTGTTATTCGAACATCTCGAGCCTGGTTTGAGCTTCAAATTTGAATTTTTCTTTATTTGGATATTTGTTCTGCTTTTTTCTCTTTTCTTCTTTTTTTTTTGCAAAGTAACACTCACTCCCTATGCTCCCTCGTTTCATATGCTTTTTCTTTTATTTTGCCTTGTCTTCGCTCTGCCGTCGCTATGTCGAGTTATCGAAACGTCGTCGTATCGTGTTATCGAACGCGCCAGTGTTGTAAAAAGTGGCTGAAAAATCGAACTCTTGGCGCGCATTTAAATGCAGCAAAGAATCCCTGTTTTTTGTTTTTACCAGTTTATTTTCGCAATACCCCGATTCTTAAGCTAATTTACTATATATAATACAAAAAAAAAATTAAAAAAAAAAAAAAACAAGCCTACATCTAAGCATTACATCACAAAGTAAAAATCACCCACAGAACATTTTGAGCCACGTTTTGTGGTTTTTCTCTCTTTAGTTAATCTTCAGTCTACGTCGCCGCTGCGGTTTACCCCCCGCACTCAGAGTCAGCGCTCCTCACTGCTACCGATGCTGCTGCTGCTGCTGCTGCTGCTGGCATCCGTCTCGCTGCCAATGAAGCCATCTTTGTGCTCATAGTTGTGATGATGATGGATGTGCTCCTCCTCCTCCTGTTCGATGGGCACCTGTTCGATGGGATGATGGTGTTCGTGATGCTCATGATGATCGTGATGGGCATGATCGTGCTTCTCGTGATGATGTATGTGCTCCTTGGTCTGATGGATTTGTATGGGACGATGCTCCTCGTGTATAATTTTCTTCTCCTCCTTTAGGACAATCGGCTTGTGGTGATGATGCACATGCTTTATAATCGTGTGCACATGTTTCTCGATCTTCTTATGAACTGGCACATGGATGACAATCTTCTTCTTCTTCTGTTGACTGCTGGGGGATGGGGGAAAAACTTCAATGAGAAACTTGTAATCCAATAAGATGATATTTATAGGGTATACCCTGCACTTGTCTCCTGCACAAAAACAAAAAGTAGCACCAGAACAGCCAAGAACGATAGCTTCAGCAGCTGCATGGAGAGAGATCAAATAAATAATATATATGTGGTGTAAATATATATCCAATGGTGCCATCTCCCCCGGCCTTACCACACGACGATTATCCATTTTGCTTGTGATTTCTGAGGCTGAGGAAAAAGCTGGCGATGCGATCGCTCGAGTGGCTCGATATGGAATGATTGCTGGCACAGTGCGGCCAAATTATTTTATAACACGATCATGACCAAGGCACAGGGGCCATTCCCAGCTGGAATGTGGCGTGGAATGCGCTCCGTTTCGCTTCCGTGCCGAGGCCCAAAGGCCCGTCTCAAGCGCACGCGCCGATCCGAACCAGCAATTTATGTTGGGCGATCGCATTGTCGATACAAATATTGCAAAAGCAACTCATCATCATCATCATAGCCATATCATATTGTGGATTGTGGGTGTTTTCACTTGTTTCGCCTTTGTTCCCATATTTGTTCGACTCGTGCCTGCTTTGATGGGTTTTAGGCATACGCTACCCTACAGCTAGATCTGCCCAGGATTGGCTTCACGTCTAGCGATATACGACGATTGAATTCACGCCCAATTCACGCCCAATTCACGCCTAATTTCACTTTATTTGAGCTGCGAGTTGGTATCATTTTTCTGGATTTTGATAACACTTACGTGATTTAGCTAGATCTGCCCAGGATTGGCTTCACGTCTTGCGATTCACCACGATTGAATTTACGCCCAATTCAGGGCCAATTCACGCCCAATTTCACCTCATTTTCACTTTATTTGAGCTGCGAGTTTGTATCATTTTTCTAGGTTTTGATAGCTCTTACGTGATCTGATCTGCCAAGGATTGGATTCATGTCTTGCGATCCATCACTAGTGAATTCACGCCCAATTTCACTTAATTTTCACTTTATGCGAATTTTTTATCATTTTTCTGGGTCTGCTGCGAACTCTGCTGGCTGTAGCGCATTGGATATTCGTATTGCCTGCAGTTTGATGCATTGTTTTGATTTCCTTTGTGGTTTTCTTATTGTTACACGAAAACTTCTTTTTCGGTTTTTGGTTTTTCGCACAGACGGAAGACACCGACAAGGTGTGTTGTTGCCGTGTGTTGCGCACCTGCACAAAACTCAGTCAACGGAAATAAGTTGATATATGTTTATTAAATACATATATCTGCACACATGTGTTCATAATAATGGGCAATACATATCTACAGACTTGTCAATTTGTAGCTGCACGTACATGTAGCTAACAAATTAAATAGTTGTATTATAAAAGTATGTAACATTTAATATTGGCTGCAACTAGACCGTTTGAATTCGTGTGTTACGCAATGACACGAAAACAATTTCCAACTTCAAATTGTTGTTTTCTTTGTTTTTCGGCTTTCCATCTACATACATAATTTCTCTTTCATATGCAGTTGAGTGCATTTTTTCATTTTCCCCCGTCTTGGAAATTCCGCAACACACATTTGAATAATAATCGATGATGAGTTAGCTATCGATATGGCGCTAAGCAACACTGCTCCCTCACACACACACACACACACACACAGAGACACACGCACACCATCAAGAACAAGCCCACACACATTGAGGTCCGCACGCAAGAAGCAGCAGCAAAAGAGAAGGAAAGTGGCAAACAAAATTCCGTGAAAAGCTCATTTTAAGGTAATTAAAAGGATTGCAACAATTCTAACGAATTGCCCGCAATACACAGAGTGTGCGCAAATAATCGCAAAATACGTGCAATAGTTAATTGTCAGCCGACTTAGCGGTAAAATTGACATTAATAAAAGTGTGAGACGTGTTCAAGCCGTCATATGAGTAAACTCTTGCCGTGCGTGAGTGTGAGTGTGCGTCTGTGTGTGTGCTGGTGTGTGCGTGAGTGTGGGCTGCTACGCCCCTTCAGAGGAGTCTCCCATATAATATCCAAATCAATAGCTTTAATTTGAGTTATGCTTTGATTGATGTGCCCTTCTGTGTGGGGTATACAGGGTAGATTATTGACCAGGATGACGGCGCAATCTATTTGCCTTCTTCTGCTCTTGCAGAGGGTATTCAAAGTCGGCATACAAGCTATGTACATGTATATTCCGATATCTCAGCGAAATTGATAAGAGAAATCTTTTCCGTATCAGTCTAAATTATCTTGCGAGATTTTGGCTTTTTTTTATATATGTACATATGTAGGAATCTTTATCGTGCAGTATTATCATAGAGCCCATGCCAGATATCTGCCTGCAAGGAACTGTGCTTCCCGTTTTTGCCAGCATCCATCGTTAATCGTGCTGTTTTTCCATTTTCCGCAGCAAGTTCCAAGCGTGAGAGACTTCCGGTGTGAGTAGAAGAAGACGAACAAGATAAAGAAGAAGAAGAAGAACTGCAAGATGACCGATTCAAAGTATTTCACGACGACCAAAAAGGGCGAAATATTCGAGCTGAAATCGGAGCTGAACAATGACAAGAAGGAGAAGAAGAAGGAGGCGGTAAAGAAGGTTATTGCCAGCATGACCGTTGGCAAGGATGTCTCCGCTCTATTTCCGGACGTGGTCAATTGCATGCAAACGGACAATCTGGAGCTGAAGAAGCTCGTCTATTTGTATCTGATGAACTATGCCAAATCGCAGCCGGACATGGCCATTATGGCGGTGAATACGTTCGTCAAGGATTGCGAGGACTCCAACCCGTTGATACGCGCCTTGGCTGTGCGCACCATGGGCTGCATACGTGTGGACAAAATAACCGAATATCTATGCGAACCGTTGCGCAAGTGCCTCAAGGATGAGGATCCGTATGTGCGCAAAACGGCCGCCGTTTGTGTGGCCAAACTGTATGATATATCGGCAACAATGGTCGAGGATCAGGGCTTTCTCGATCAGCTGAAAGATCTGCTATCCGACTCGAATCCCATGGTGGTGGCCAATGCCGTTGCCGCACTTAGCGAAATCAACGAGGCCAGCCAATCGGGCCAGCCGCTGGTCGAGATGAACTCGGTGACCATCAACAAGCTGCTGACGGCGCTCAACGAGTGCACCGAATGGGGCCAGGTCTTCATACTGGACTCACTGGCCAACTACAGTCCCAAGGATGAGCGCGAGGCGCAGTCCATTTGCGAACGCATCACACCACGCCTGGCCCATGCCAATGCCGCCGTCGTCCTGAGCGCCGTCAAGGTGCTAATGAAGCTGCTCGAGATGCTGTCGAGTGATAGCGATTTTTGTGCCACGCTCACCAAGAAGCTGGCGCCGCCGCTGGTCACGCTGCTCTCCTCCGAGCCGGAGGTGCAGTATGTCGCATTGCGCAACATCAATTTGATTGTCCAGAAGCGTCCGGATATACTCAAGCACGAGATGAAGGTGTTCTTCGTCAAGTACAATGATCCCATCTATGTTAAGCTGGAGAAGCTGGACATTATGATACGTCTGGCCAATCAGAGCAACATTGCCCAGGTCCTTAGCGAGCTGAAGGAGTACGCCACCGAGGTGGATGTGGATTTTGTGCGCAAGGCTGTGCGCGCCATCGGACGTTGCGCCATCAAAGTGGAGCCATCGGCGGAGCGTTGTGTCTCCACGCTGTTGGATCTCATCCAGACCAAGGTCAACTATGTCGTTCAGGAGGCAATTGTAGTCATCAAGGACATCTTCCGCAAGTATCCCAATAAATATGAGAGCATCATTAGCACATTGTGCGAGAATCTGGACACGCTCGATGAGCCGGAGGCGCGTGCCTCGATGGTCTGGATCATTGGCGAGTATGCGGAGCGCATTGACAATGCCGATGAGCTGCTCGACAGTTTCCTGGAGGGCTTCCAGGATGAGAATGCACAGGTGCAGCTGCAGCTGTTAACAGCTGTGGTGAAACTCTTCCTTAAGCGGCCGTCGGACACACAGGAGCTGGTGCAGCATGTTCTCTCGCTGGCCACCCAGGATTCGGACAATCCGGACTTGCGCGATCGCGGCTTCATCTATTGGCGTCTGCTCTCAACCGATCCGGCCGCCGCCAAGGAGGTGGTGCTGGCCGACAAGCCGCTCATATCAGAGGAAACCGATCTGCTGGAGCCGACGCTCTTGGACGAGCTCATCTGTCACATCAGCTCGCTGGCCAGCGTCTACCATAAGCCGCCCACAGCCTTTGTGGAGGGACGCGGCGCCGGCGTACGCAAATCTTTGCCAAATCGCGCCGCTGGCGCTGGCAGCACTGGCGCCGAGCAATCCGAGAGCGGCGCCGGCTCCGAGGCCACGGTCATACCCAATCAGGAGTCGCTCATCGGTGATCTACTCTCCATGGACATCAACGCGCCCACCATGCCCGCTGCGCCCGCCACCACCACCAGCAATGTGGATCTGCTTGGCGGCGGCCTGGACATACTGCTGGGCGGTCCGCCAGCGGCGACAGATGCTGCGCCCGGCGGCGCCACAAGTCTGCTGGGCGACATCTTTGGCCTGGCGGGCACCTCGCTGTCCGTGGGCGTGCAAATACCAAAGGTCACCTGGCTGCCGGCAGAGAAGGGCAAAGGTCTCGAGATCCAGGGCACATTCTCGCGCCGCAACGGCGAAATCTACATGGACATGACCCTCACCAACAAGGCCATGCAGCCGATGACCAATTTCGCCATACAGCTGAACAAGAACAGCTTCGGCCTGGTGCCCGGCTCACCTTTGCAGGCGCCGCCATTGCCGCCAAATCAGAGCACCGAAATCAGCCTGGCGCTGGGCACCAGCGGTCCGATTCAGCGCATGGAGCCGCTCAACAATCTGCAGGTGGCCGTTAAGAATAACATTGATATCTTCTACTTTGCCTGTCTGGTGCATGGCAATGTGCTCTTCGCCGAGGATGGGCAGCTGGACAAGCGCGTGTTCCTCAACACCTGGAAGGAGATACCCGCCGCCAACGAGCTGCAATATAGCTTGAGCGGCGTCATCGGCACCACCGATGGCATCGCCTCCAAAATGACCACAAATAATATATTCACAATTGCCAAGCGCAATGTCGAGGGCCAGGACATGCTCTATCAGTCCCTGAAGCTGACCAATAACATTTGGGTGCTCCTCGAGCTGAAGCTCCAGCCGGGCAATCCCGATGCAACGCTCAGCCTCAAGTCCCGCTCCGTCGAGGTGGCCAACATCATATTCGCCGCCTACGAGGCCATCATACGCTCCCCCTAAGCGGACACAAACGGCAACAGGAGCAACAATTCGGTTTGAAATTATAAAACTTTATGTAGTTATTTGAATATTGCGCGTTGCAAAACTTTGTTAAATGAAAAATCCTCAAGCCTGCAAAGCTTGAGGTGTATTATTATTAATATTATCTATTTTACAACTACATATATATATATATATCTGTATATCTGGAGCACATTATAAGAAGCTGCCCGACTCCAAAAACCAAATGCAATCGACGTTGGACGCATTCCAAAAAAAAAGAAAAGAGCAGGAATAAGTTATCTGGAGCACATCCGCTGGGGTTTATCATCCAATTTTTTCGCGCTTAATACTAAGTAATCGCATGTCTGTATGGGCGTGTGTTTAGCAACAAATTAAATAATATAAATAACGCATATACATAAATATATATATATATATACATAAATATATATATATATATACATAAACATATAATCAAAACGCCTTGCGTATACCCTATGTTCTTCTTGTTGTTTTTGGGCAGTTTCGGCTGAGCGCAGCGTTTGCAGCTTGATATAGATTTCTTGTATGAGGTATTATGAATTTGGCAGGAGACATCTGCGACCCCATAAAGTCTATATATTCCGGATCAGCGTCAACAGCCGACTTCTGTCTGTTTCTATGCGAACTTGTCTCCCCCATTTGTCTTGAAACTTTTCATAACTTCCTCTTCCTGTTGCCAGCTCTACATATGTCGGGACCAGCCGGATCGGGGCACTATATCATATAGCTGCCATAGGAACGATCGGTCCGAAAGTAGGTTCTTGCATGGAAAACTTGTTTGTTTATGAAGATATCTTGATCAAACTCGGCATTAAAAAGTTTCATCAAGCTCCTCACATATTTGGGAAATCTTATCAAGATCGGACTACCATATCATATAGCTGCCATAGGAACGATCGGACGAAAACTAGGTTCTTGTATGAGAAACTTTTTTGTTTATGAAGATATCTTGATCAAACTCGGCATTTAAAAGTTTCATCATGCTCCTCACATATTTGGGAAATCTTATCAAGATCGGACTACTATATCATATAGCTGCCATAGGAACGATCGGTCGAAGCTGCATGGAAAACTTGTTTGTTTTTCAAGATATCTCAACTTGAGGACACCAGAAACCTTTTGGGTATTTGTCTGTAATTTTATTTTTTTAAATATATGTTGAGACTAATAAGTACTAGTTTCTGAGATCCCTTGTCAGGGGCCGATCGCAGATGACACTTTGTCCGTTCCCCTCGCTGTCCGTCTATGCCTCCGATTCGATGTTTACAGGGTATATAATCGATTGCACTTACATATTTACATACCTGGAAAGGTGTCAACATGAAGCTTACGCCGTTACCGTTAACACGCGAAAGCTCGCCGACGAATAACTCCTGAGCTTTTGTTGAGCTTTCCGTTTAAGGGTTGTTAAGGGCAGCCCGCCATTTGTTGCTGTCCCGCTCGCACCCACGGCAGCCAAATGGCAACGGCTTTCGGCGTGCGGTTGTCCCTGTTCGGCGCGAATCGCTGTTTTGTTGTACCACAAGTAAATTCGTCTTGGCCCCGATTGTGACGTCCAGCTCCAGCTCCAGCTCCATAAAGCCAACTAAGTGTACACAATAAAAAAGCGAGTGCATTTAAGAGGCGAAAACAGAGGAAAAGCCAATAGGAAATTGAAACAAAGAAAACTTATTTCAAACGGAGCTCAGGCAGGCGGCAGTTCGTTTACTGAAGGATTGGCTGCAGGACATGCGTGCAAACAACTCCGCCCCAAATTGAAGCTGGCTGCAATTTCGACACACAAAACTCGGCTGGCCATGTGGCGCGGCCCGTTACCAGGCAGCAGACGACTTTGCGACTAGGCTAAGCTCAGCTCCGGGATAATGAGTGCAGCCGGAAATGTGAGCGCTGCAGCCGAAGGAGGAGCTCCAGCTGGAGTTGGAGTTCCAGTTCCAGTTGCAGCTGCAGCGGGCGCGGAAAGCAGCGCCTTGCACTCGCTGGATAGCTATGATGTGTTCTATGATGGCCAGGAGCACGATGATACCAAAAGCATCTCACACTTGGATTGGCCCTTTTTGATTAAGGTGCGTACACAGACACATTTTTGAGGTTATGTATGCAAATACATATGCATGCGTTTGCTCTGCTTTCATCTCGCTGTCCGCGCGTATGTGTGCGTGCGTGTGTGTGCCTGCGTGCGCCTGTGTGCGAGTGTGAGTGAGCGTTTTGTGTGTCAACAGCCCAGCTAACTGTAACTGAGTCATCAATGAGTGGACGGACAGGCAAGTGGCGCCAACTGTGTCAGTGGCAACGAGTGCAGCTGCACCCGAAAGAAAAACTCGTCCTTGATCGAATTACAGCCAAACACATGTATGCATATACATACATATATGTATATGTGTGTGCTTGAGCGCTGTGTCTGTGTGCATGCAAATGATATGCGGACATGATTATTGCGACTTTAAGCGACAAATCTCAACAAACATAAAAGTGTGGTTATGTTGAAGTTTAACTTTATACATGAATGCAAGTTAGTACAGTTAACTTTGAAGTATTCAGGTAGTTATAGAGCAGCTGTGTGTGATATACATATATGTACATATTTTAATACTTATTTTTTTGTTTCAATCACTCAATCAGCCAATCATGAAAGTCTCTCTCAGATCCTTTGTTTATAGCATTTGTTTTTTGTATGGGCAATCGGTTAAGGGACCTGAAGCATAAAAACAAAAGGGAACTCGCGACCCACCCCGTTCGAACCCAACTGCATACTGCATGGTTGAATGCATTTAATTACCCATTTCCGTTTACCATGTGGATGCCATTTTGAAAAATATTGTTGTTATTTTTATACCCTCGCAGACCTCGCAGAGGGTGTTATAATTTTGTCCGTCTGCCTGTTTCTATGCGAACCAGTCTCTCAGTTTTAGAGCTACATATCTTTATGAAACTTTGCAGAACTTTGCATATGTCGGACTACTATATCATATAGCTGCCATAGGAACGATCGGTCGAAAACTAGGTTCTTGTATGAGAAACTTTTTTGTTTATGAAGATATCTCGACCAAACTCGTCATTTAAAAGTTTTACCATGCTCCTCGTATATATGCAAATTCTTATCAACATCGGACCACTATATCATATAGCTGCCATAGGAGCGATCGGTCTAAAAGTAGTTTCTTGTATGAGAAACTTTTTGTTAATTAAGATATCTTAACCATACTCGGCACTAACTATTTTACCTGCGCTTCTAAGATACGGGCAAGCCATTATGAGCATTATGAAAAGGTTGGGTCTGCAAGGGTATTAGATCTTCGGCGTGCCGAAGATAGACCTTCTTTCTCGTTTTTTATTTTCTCTTTTGTCGTTGTGCAGGGCATCCTGGAGAGCAGCCAGACATGTGCACCCACCGCACCCGATACGCTGGCGGCGCTGCTGTGGGCGATTATAGCGGTGTTTGGGATAGTTTATGCCTTGCTGGGCTATCGCTGCCTGCGCGCGGTCGGCTTCCTCAGCGGGCTGATGGTGGGCGCCAATGGCATATTCATATTGCAGGACTTTCAAATAACCTGGCTGGGCAAGCCGGCCGACTCGGCGCTGGCCATTGTTGCCGGCCTCCTCGGCGCCGTCCTTGGCTCCACATATCCCGTGGCCTCCGTTCTAATCAGCGCCTTTGCCGGCGCCCTACTCTCGGGCGCTGCGATGGCTGTCTGTGTGGCCACCATGCCGGACAATGAGTTTGGGGTAGGTGCCAACTTTTTCATATTGATTGTACATTTAACACTTACTTAGAAGTTTTAAGCTTAACACCTACTTTACAAGCTGAACATGCAAAATGTTCATGTTAACTTATCAGCCACATGGTATATTTTAAGAGTATGCATAATTTGCTAGTTGAAAGCTTAACACCTATTTTACAAGCGGGACAATGCAAAATGTTCATGTTAAGTTACCACCTACATTGTAAATTTTAAACATTAACAGTTACAGTTACATTTCACTATTTCCAACGTGCATAGTTTGTTAAATTCCTTGCATTTTTTTCCATTTATCGTAAGAAAATATCTAGATTGTAAATATTTACAATGGGCATAAATTGTCAAGCTCACTTACATTTTATTACGTTCATTGTACGTTCTAGATTGTAAATATTCGCTATGTGCATAAATTGACAAACTCTTGCACTCTTACTCATATTCAGTTCAACTGAACATTGTTAATATTTACAATGAGCATACATTCTTCGATTACTCCTGATTATGTTTAACAAACACGTTGCTAATTAGCACATATTCAGGCTTGTTTGCGTTTTCCCATGTTCATCCAAGCTGCACATCTGCATGTTAACTATTTACAATGTGGCGCATAGCAATCAGCTTTTGATTGACAGCTTAATCGTGGGCAAAGCGTTGCCAACGTGCACACAAAATTTTACCATTAGCTTACAATGAAGATAAGACTGAGAAGATCTTTGAGTCTAATCCGTGCCTCTCCCTTCCCCAGTATCGCGAGATTTATGTGGCCGTGGTGGGCGGCGCCGTCATCTGCTCGGTGCTGACGCTCTGCTGCGTCAAATATGTGACCATACTGACCTCCAGCATTGTGGGCACGGCCATGGTGATTGGCGCAATTGATTTTTTCATGCACAGCCTGGAGACAATTAACTGGATACTCAATATGAAGCCGCATCCCATGCCGCCGCCCTGCTACGGCGGCCTGCTGATCACCGCCTGGCCCGTGACCATTGTGATCAGCATCATGGTGCAGTGCTTCATCACCGCCTGGCGCGTGGATCATCGCAAGCGCATCTATATGCGGCACCATCAACAGCATCCGCATGGCGCCCACTTGCCGCACGGCCAGCCCCCGGCGCCGGGCAATCCGCATGTGCCCATGCGGCGGGCCCAGTCGCGCACCCGGGAGACCCGCGAGGAGGCGCGTCAGCGCAAATTTCGCTATCTATATCAGGTCCGCACGGCGCGCGGCGACATCATATCCCAGGTGAGTAGACGAGCCCAATCCCAGCTGCATTTCAGCATGATCTGCTCGCCAGGTGAAAACGAGTTCGTTGGTTCTTCCATCCTTCCGGCTGGACGGACCCCCAATGGACCCACGTATCCATCCGACCTTAAAGCTAGAGTCTTAATCATTGCTGGCCACGCCCACTAGATGCTGGGAATCCTAGAAGCCTAGAATTCTTTTGATTTTCTCTTAAGAGGTTACGATCAATATTTGCATAGGTCGCAGTTTGAAAGTGACTGCACTGTGTCTACAGTCTGAGAGTCACGAATCAAATCATCTAGCAAACTCTTTTCGACAGTTAATAGAGTATTGTACAGTCGGTTACATTATCGATTGTTCAGTCACAGTTTGACATGGACTACTCTGCGACTACAGTTTGAGAGTCAACAATGAAATATTTAAGTAGACCCATTTCGACAATGAGTAGCGTATTGTGCAGTCGGTTTCAAGCGATCATCAACGATTGTCTAGTTACAGTTTGAAAGTTATTGAGCTGGGTCTACAGTTTGAGAGTCACCCAGCCAATAATCAAGAAGGGCCCTGTAAATAGAGTATTCTGTAGTCTCTTCTTACCGATTATATCTGTTATCCAGTCACAGTGTGAGAGTCACAGATCTGTGCCTACAGTTTGAGATTCACACTGCCAATATTCAAGAAGACTTACTTCGACTGTAAATAGAGTATTGCGCAGCCGGCTAATACTGATTATCATACATTAACCAATCACTGTTTGAGAGCCACTGATCTGTACCTACAGCTTGAGAGTCACCCAATATTCAAGAAGACCCTAGCTTAAATGTATCTTACCCTGTGAACAGCGTATTGTGTAGTCGGTTATGCCCGTTCTTAACTTATTTTCTTCTTGTCTGGGACTTGCAGAACTTTGTCTCGGCGCTGCAAAAGCGCATCCAATTGAGCGGCACGGAGACGCCGTCAGAGCGCTCGATAAAGACGAGCTCCAATGAGCGGAACACCTTCCGCAGCGATCGCACCCACTTCACGACCATCCACGATCCGGAGCTGTGCGATAAGATTGAAATCGTGCGCGACATTGGATAACAAACAAGCAATAGCTACATGTAACTATATCCGTAAGGGGGGCAGAGAGAGACAGAGAGAGTGAAAGAGAGAGAGCTGGACATGGGTCGGGGGCAATTATAGGACTAGAGAGCTGGACACACACTTACGGTTAGGGTAGAGCATGTGGCTATTGGTTCAAGCAGTCGAAATAAACTGCAAGCTGGCCAGAAGTGAACTTGGCAGAGATCAAAGAAAGGGAAGAGATGAAAGATTCTTCAAAGAAACGGAAGTTTTGTCAAAAAAAACGAAGGATTAGTCAAAAAAATCGAAAGATTCGTCAAGTAAAACGGAAGATTTATCAAAGTAACGGAAGATTCGTCAAAGAAACGAAAGATTCTTCAAAAAAAGGAAGATTCGTCAAAAAAGCGTAAGATTCTTTAGAAGAAACAGAAGATTCGTCAAATAAACGAAAGATTCTTCAGAAGAAAAAGAAGATTCGTCAAAGAAACGGAAGATTCGTCGGAAGAAACGGAAGATTCCTCGGATGAAACGGAAGATTCGACAGATAAAACGGAAGATTCGTCAAATAAAGCGGAAGATTCGTCGGAAGAAACGAAAGATTCGTCAAAGAGCCGGTAGAGTCGTCAGAAGAAACGGAAGATTCGTCAAAGAAACGGAAGATTCGTCAAAGACATGGAAGATTTGTCGTAAGAAGCGAAAGATTCGTCAGAGGATAAAGAACAAGCTTTAACTTGATAATTATACGGAATATGGTAGAGAAATTTTATGAAATTTGTTTGGTTTCGGTTACGCGTAAAGCTGATATTTAAAAAATATCTATACTAAATCCCTGGGAATAAGCTTGATAGAACAAAAAATAAGCAGAAATGAAATAAATAATATTATATATATATATGAGCGCAGGGCTGGGCTGGAAAGTAAACGATCTGGACAAGATTCAGTTGCCTTATACTAGCTAATATTCAAATTTTACTAGGACTTCTTTAAGTTCACGTATCTTCAAACCGGGTCCTAAACCGTTTAGTGGAACTTTGCAAATAAGCATGATGAGCATTCAAGTTCTTGATTTCATTTTCCAAGCGTGAAAATAACATTTTCCGCTGTTTGATATTTATTTTTTTTAAATTAAGCCTAAAGCATTTCGCTGCAAATTTCCACCCATTTTCCGAATGCGGTAAATCACTTTTAAGATGAAAATGTTTCACAAACAGGCGTGCAATTGCCGAAAAGTGTGAAACACGACTCAAATAAATCTGGATTGAGCTGGAATTTTTTTGAAACCTTTCTGTAAAAAGCTTTCCTTTACTTTCGTCGTGACTTTAACTCTCCGGTTAACTGTGAGACTCGGGCAAGTGAAAAGTCTAGCGTGATTCTCAACACTGTTTTTTATTTTTCACCAAAATCGTTTACTTTTCCGCGCATTCCCGCACTTGTAGAGCATTTTACGCCAGGTCAACCGATCTATAGGTATTATTATTACATAAGAAACTTTTGTTCTAGACTCGCTAAAGCGAAAAGAATAAGTAAGGAAAAGTAAAGCTGTACTCGTCTAGGTTAAGTCGCAAAAGCAGTGTTGGTCAAGTCGCAAAAGCAGTACCGTTAAAGTAGTGTTGCGCAATAGAATTGTAAGCAGATCGAGTTCGTGATCGAAGATCGAAGAGTGATGATGGGCCAGTTGGAATAGAGCATTGTTTCTCATCAAATGGAGCATATATACATATATATAGTATAAGAAATACAAAGAATATATGAGCCGTATCTAAGTTTTGCGTATTCCTTGTGTGCTGTCCATAAACTGGAACCAAAACTAATAAAAATAACACTCACGACGCTTCACAAAAAAAAAAAATTAATATATTATTGTAACAGAAAAAGATTTACTACTGATTTTGTATCTGTGTTATAATTATACGAGTTGGACATGTACTAATTACATTTACATTCACCTAATAAAGATATATTCACCTATATTATAGATATATACACATAGATATTTATATATATATATATATCATTATTCAAACAATTTCAAGAAATGTTTTTCTGACAAAAAACCAACAAACTTTATAAATATTAAGTCAATAGCATTTACTAATTACAACAACTGATGTTTCCTTCGATTTTGATCAAGTAATCCATAGTTATATATATATATATATTATATATATATGCATACCTATTAAGTACAATAAATTATGTCCGAATTTTAATGGAAAACAAAATCTTGACGCCAAATCTAATGGAAAAATTGCCTATTAGGAATTTACTAAGTAAGCGACAAGTTATCACATTTCAAGCCAGATTTGTTTAGGCTCAAATCGAAGAAGAAGAACTTTTAGCGGGATTATCATAAGTTAAAGCTAAGTTTAAGTATAAGATACGTGCAAACTGCAGTACAAACTCAAGTTGAAGCAATTCAAAGCCCGATTAGACATTGACATTAGGTTTACAATGCATGTTAAAGCCGCAGACTAATTTCAAGCTAAAAAAAAAAAAAGAATTGCTGCCGTCCGCAATTGTTAATTTTGAAAATTGTTTGTTTTAGAATGAAAAAAAACCTATTGGACAAACAATTCAACTTGTTTATCGTTTCAAACGCCGTACTATCATATATTTAGGTTAATTAAGTTTATTTAATTTATAGCCCGAAACGATGTCTAATCCGGGTTTACTGCTAGAGTAGAAAACCTTAAAGCTCTGCATTTAAAAGTTTAATATCAAATATTCCAATTAGAAATAAGAAATAAGAAAGAAAACCCAAAACTTTGCATAAATTCGAGAAAATGCTAACATAAATATGACAACATATATTCAGCTAAGTTTATAATAATACTTATGATAACAAATTGTAAGAACAAATAAATAATGCGAGCCAAGCAATTGTGACAAATGTTTTTTGTTTACGGTCAGTAAATTTCTATTTTTTTTTTTTTTTCTCACTTTTTTCGAGCTTCTCTCAAGTTTCTCCAACAGTAAACATATCGATTCGCCAGAATTATTTGTCATAGCCATTCCCAGCCTGGGCTGTCAGTTGGGCCCAACTATTCCGCAGCTGCGACCGTAGAGAGACGCCCCCCAAAGGGAAATGGCCGAAACTGCCGAATCTCTGGACTCCAAGAAAATTGAGTCCGAAATTCTGGCCAAGTGCCGCGAATCGCCCAACGGCGCCATCAGCATGGCCAACTTGTTGGCCAACAAGCAGCAGAAAGTCGCCATGCCGGGCATCTACCTGATGGCCGCCACCAATTTGGTAAATATATATCACTCATTATACTTCCGCCTAACTGAACTTTGAGGTTATGTTTTGTGAAAATGCACTTTTCAAATAAAAGCCGGATCAGTCGATGTACCCTATAATCTCCGAGTTGTAGGCATTGTCAAGCACTTGGTTTTACGTACATAAAACTATATTCGATTAGGCTGCAGCTCTTTAAAAGAGCCGCTCTAGAATCGATATATATCGATTTTGGCAGTTATCGAACATAAACTAGAGATATGGTACATATTCATACAGCTTTTGAGGTTATGACTTAGGCAGAAAAAAGTTATCGAAAAAGGTAAATGTAGTTGGTCTCTATAATATATAGAAGGAAACTATTTAAAGCCTTCAAATCTCCGCGATGTAGGAATGTAGGAAACCATATTCGACAAAGCTATTATAATTGACAAGAAATGCTTAAGATTCGCGCGCTAAAGTCGATATATATCGATTTTGGGAATTATCGATCAACTTTTTTCGCGGCTCTTCAAATCGATATATATATAACGATTTTGGAAATATCGAACAGTTCTATCAGAGCAATAGAAATCGATATTAATTTTCGGAAAATGCTAAGATAAACTAGCTCTCCAGATGATACACAAGCTAAACCTAGACAAGCGCAGCCCTTTGTCCGGATCGAGAATATAACACACATTTTTATATATATATATATTAAAGTCCAATTTCTTTGCCTCTTCTGGCCAGCTACAGCGCCATCTACCGCGCACAATGAAGTTACAATGCAGATTTATCCGCAGCGTTAATTGAACTCTTTGCAGTGCAGTCAGGGCAAGGTGCGCCTGGAGCAGGAGTCGCAGCAGCGGCCCAAGGAGCCGACCAGTCTGCAGAATCTCATAATTACGTTGATCCATTAAGAAGAAGTGGAACAACTGGAAGCTGATGCACAGCACTATTAGTTTCCTATATAATCGTTATGTTTTGTTGTTGTTAATTTATTTTTCGGTTTTTTTTTTTTTTTTATTGATTAATACACATTTATTATAGAGATGCCTGTGTTTCTTGTTGTTGTTGTTGTTGTTGTTGTTGTGTATTCTCTATAGACCCCAAAGAACATAAGTTTAATCTAGCTTAGCGCTCGTTCCCGTTCAACGTTCGTGTGTGTGTGCGGTGTGTGTGTGTGTGCGTGTGTGAGTGTGTGTTGGATGTACAGAAGAAGAAACAAACGACCGACCAGGTTTATAGTCTATTTTTTGGATTGTAACAATTTGTGTTTATATTTGTTATTTTGTTTTAGCCAAAACTGTTGCAATTGCTGCAAGCCTGCCCTAAACGATATTAACTAGCATAATTTAGTCGCTGTTGTTGTTGTTGTTGTTGTTGTTGTTGTTGTATTGAATGCTAGATGCGGTGTGGACTTAGATGCGGCCAGGGAATGTGCCGCTCTCGCGCTGATCATCCCACTTCTCGACCCAGGCATTGGGGCACATCGTCTTGTAGACCTTCTTGAAGTAGTTGCATGGGGCAAAGTTCTCGCCGCGCTTCTTCTGGCAGCGATGGAAGTCCAAATAGGATTGATAGCAATAGCGTGTCACGTTCTGGTTGGGGAAACGTGGATCGAATGGTGCGGTCTCCATCTTATAGGCGGACATGTTGTCGGCAGATGTTTTCTCGCTGTTTTTGTTTTTGGACATGAAAAATTGCATATAAATTGACTTTTAGTTGAAAAAGGAAACCAAAAGAAAAACAAAACACAATTCAAAAGGCAAAGAATCATAAACCAGGGCGAGACGAAAAGTATATGTAAATGGATTTAGATGAAAGCAAAGTTTAAATGTAACTTACAACAAAAGTATGTTTATGGAAATAAAAGGCAAATATAACAATAAATGATAACAAATTTCAATTTCAAAGTCAAATTTGTTAAAACACGAAAAGAGTAAAAGAGAGAGAGAGAGAGAGAGAGAGACAGATATAAAGTATGATAATACGTTAGTTCCATGTTGATTTTCTGCCTGTCGGATCTTCTATAAGATTCACGCACACACACGCACACGCACACACACACACACACACACACACAATACACTCTCTAGCATTACGAATTACATAAGTTTAGTTTAGTCCAAAGAATACATAGTACATAATTATATAGGCATATACGTAAATATAGAAATCTGTACAAACTAATGCTTAAACACGTAACGCTACGTTCATTAATTCATATTTTATTCAGTTGTGTTCTGTGTGTTTTTTTTTTTGTTTTTTGTTTTTTGTTTTTTGTCGTTCCGCCCAGTTTCGCATCTGCCCCGTGTACGCTCCCAATCTTCTATATATCTATATATATATATGTGCTCTCTATAAACTAGTCGATTATGGGCATAAAATAGTTAAATTCTAGAATGAAATTGAGACCTAATAGCTGTCTCTCTTTTTTTCACAATGTGTTTTTGTTTTTTTTTTGTTGAGAATGAGAAAAGATTTTCACTTAGCTTAAAAGAAAATCCATATGGATATATCGATATATGGTTATATGTATATATATATATATGTATATGCATATATCTATATATATATGTCTAGCTGTGCCTGTGTGCATGTGTGTCTGTGTGTCTGTGTGTGTGTGTGTGTGTGGGTGTGTATGTGTGTGTGTGCGAGACAAGAGTCTAAAGCTTACGCCCAAGTAAAGCGTTTTGGTTTTTTTGTAACATTTTTTGCGGCCTGCTGCGTTCAAGTTCATCTCTCCGTTTGTTGTGCGTGTGTGCCTATATATATATATATATATATATGTGTGTGCGTGTGTGTGTGTAGGTGTAGCTGTGTGTGGTGAGTTTCCGCATCCTGATATCCTATTTAACCAGCGGCCGCTTGCCATTGTCCGTATCGCAGGCGTTGCTCTTATACTTATTCACTTCGGCCAGGTAGAGCGACCAGAAATCCTTGGGATCCACGTCCCGTTCGCTGGGCGTCTTCAGTTTGGCCACAACGCCCGTTTTCAAGATTTTGCCACCGCGTCGTCGTCCGACCAACGGTGGCGGCGGCGCCGATTTGCCAGCCGCCGCAGCCGCTATGTAGGGCGCAGCCGGTGTGCTGGCCGCGCCCGCGGCTATCGCTGGCAGCGGTCCAAATGGACTGGCTGCTGCTGCGCAATTCTCCAGCAGCTGCTGTTGTTCTCTTAGCGCTGCGGCGGCCGCGGCTGCTGCGGCGGCTGCAGCCGCTGTGGCAGCTGCCGTGGCGGCATCCAACTGCGGTTGCATTGCCAACGGCTGCGGGAAATGCTGCTGCTGCTGCTGCTGCTGCTTATGCTGATGTAGCTGCGGTCGCTGTTGCTCCTCCTGCATTTTCTTAAAGAGCTCCATGAAGGAGCCGTCGTTGGCGAAAACTGGATGCGATGCCTCCGGCTTGGGCGGCGGATAAACCTTGCCTTCGCGCGCAAGTGTCTCGCGCAGTTTCTCCTCGATTTCGCGATGTATGCGCTCCTTGTCGAATGGCTCGTCCGTGTCCAGATTGTAGTAGGCACCAACGGCAGACATTGCATTGTCCTTGTTCGATCCGTTGCCATTCACCGGTCCCTGCGCACGCACCACATCCTCCACATTGACATTGGCTCTGTTCACTTTGTTGTTGCTGCTGCTGTTGCTGCTGCTGCTGTTGTTGTTATTGTTGTTATTGTTGTTGTTGTTGTTGTTGCCGACGCTGCCGTGTGGCTGCTGTCGACGTGCCGAGGACGATGGCGTTTGGGAACGACTGCGACTATCTCGCTGATAATAGCTGCGTCTGGAGTAGTCTCTGTCGCGGTCGCGATCGCGATCGCGTTCCTGTTCGCGCTCCTTCTCCCGCTCACGCTCACGCTCCCGCTCCCGGTCCCGCTCCCATGAACGATCGCGCGAATCCCTATGGTGACGACGCTGGTGACGCCGCTCACCGTGATCGCGACTGTGACGTCGACGCTGGCGCTCCGCGGAGCGACTGCGACTGCGACTATAGCGACGTCGTTCAGCGGAACGGCTGCGTTCGCGCCGGCTGCTATTGCTGTTCCGCTCCTGATAGCCAACGCAGCGCTGGCCGCCGCGACCACGGCTGCCGCTGCGCCGGCGTTGTTGCTGCTCCGCCGGCTGCTGTTGATAATATGGTAAACGTGCCGCAGACATGTCGTTTATTGTCCGTCTCTTACGGTTGCCACCAGTCAAGTCCACGCGCTGCTGCTGCTGCTTCTGCTGCTGCTGCTGCTGTGGCGACGGCGGCGACTGCGACTGCGGCTGCGGCTGCGGTTGACGATCTGCAATTCAAACTGTGCCGCGTTAAATCAAACAATTGCAGTTGGGACGTTTCGTATGCGGTATACCTATACACAATATACAATATATTTCTTGATACGGTTTTCGATATGGCGACGCCTGCTGCTCTGTCGTCAAGTATTTCAAAACATATGCATGTATATATACATTTTGATTGTTTCTTACAATTTGCCTGCTTGCTTGCTGCCTGCCTGATTGTGTGTGACCAGATGTGTTCATTTCAATTTGGGTGCCTCATGCATTATGCATGTTCTTTAGTAGGTGGCAGCCACACACATACACATACGGCAATATATTGCCTTCTCTTTGTGGCTGTTAACACTTACATATGTTAACAGAACTGGCAGAGTTGCCAAACAGAGTCGACTCGTCGCGACAGATTAGTGCGAATTTATTTTTTTTTTTTCGCATAAAAGTACGATTTGTGCAAACATGGATGAACAAACACAATTTTGGCAACATGGATGCGTGACCTTGTCTGTAAATTAAGGGTGCAGTTAAAAATTTTTTTTCTTTTTTTGCAAACGGACCACTAAGAACCACACGCACAGCTTAAGAGCTTAAAGCCGTGTGGCAGGGCCGGTGGCAACCAACATGTATAAATAAATGTGGCCACTCTTTGGGAATTAAGGCAATTCGAATATGTGCACCCGAAATTCATAATCTTATGCAATTGCAATTGACTTGGTTTCGTTAGAATTTTTGATTTTGGAATAAGAATTGTAAAATTTACTTGTATGCTTTATCCAGCGAACGCCGTTATGTGAACTGCTGCTACTGCTGCTGCTGCTGTTGTTGTCGTTGTTGTTGTTGTTGCCACTGCTGCTGCTGAGATGTTATTGATGTTTGCTGTTGTTGTTGTGGTTGTGGTTGTCCGCAAGGTGCTGCCACCCTTTTTTTTCAGCCTACGTCAGCCTGCCGCAGCTGGTGTGATTCGTTGGTCGCGCGGTGCGGGTAGTGCGGTGGGTCGCGTGCGTTTTATGTAT
The DNA here is from genome assembly GCA_018903485.1 of Drosophila littoralis. Lineage (NCBI taxonomy): Eukaryota > Metazoa > Arthropoda > Insecta > Diptera > Drosophilidae > Drosophila > Drosophila littoralis. The sequence goes on from JAEIGF010000591.1 coordinate 4,394,898, forward strand.
TTAGTGCTTGCTTTGCTTTGCTTTGCTGCTGTTTGTAACTGTTTAACTGAAATCGGTTGGGAGCGGATTTTGTTCGTCCTGCATGGAAAAATGAACTTGAACGCATGAATACAAAACGTTACTTGGATCAAAACGCTGTGCAAGGAGTTTCTTTATAATTATTACTTCTTTTTCTCATTTTCTTTAACTTTTGCTTTTCTACATTCTTTGTGGTTAGAATACAGATACGAATGGATACTTAACGAGGCGGCATCGAGCCAAGGGACGTTGCAATAATTGCGTTTCAGCGCACATTCCGAACTTATGTAACTAACGCTAAGAACTTACGTTTGTTTGCTTAATACGTAACTTACTTATGCCAAAATATAACTTTACCTCAACAAATTTGCAGTTAAATTTAATTAGGAGTTATGTAATTTTTTTTTCTTTGCCTGCTGCCAAAGCCTTTACAGCCAGCGGCGTTGAAAATGTGTATGTGTATTGTGCGATTGCGTATGTGTGTGTGCGTGTGTGTGTGGGTATGTATGTGTTCGAGCTTATGACAAATACTTAAGTGCGTGTGTTGTTGCATAAATGCAATATATGTGCCACTGGCTTACAATTTGTATTAGTTGCGTTTTGATGATTGTTTTTGCTGTGCTTGTTTCAAAAACATACCTTTGTTGTTACGGAAAGTACAAGGAAAATTTTTCAACTGCTGGGCGATTCTCGCTGTTACGAGCACGAACCAGTCGACGATAGTGTGTGAGATGAACAAAAAAAAAATACCTATTGAAAATATCGACTTTGTGTCATAAACTGACAGTTAGAGCCGGGTTGCCAGATGCTCACACCAAGCGCCACCTGGCGTAAAAACAAAATAGGCAAATTTTAACACAGTGCACGCACATTCATCGATATCGTTATCGTTATCGTTGTCGGGTGTAACATTTAACATTTCCTTAGACTTCTCAATAAACACGCAAGTCGAAATCCAATTAATGCAAGTAATAGACGCTCTCGTGTAATGGGTGATTGAAAATACGCCACGCTGTTGGTCTCGATAATGGACAGCAATCCAACGGAACTCGGGGCAAAGCCAAGAACCAACAAAACCAATCAGCAGCGCCGCAACCAAAGCCAACGCATTGTCCGCAAACTGCCGCCGCGTGCTGCCACCGACAGGCGAAATATTTATATTACCAGCAAGACGGACTTTAAGGTAGGCACAGTTATTTGCATGCTCATGATTATGCACTTAAACATGTATCCGTCGCTTGGCAGGCACAGCAGAAGCGATGCGAGGATCTGCTCAACGCGGGCGCTAAGGAAATCTATTTGCATTGCATGGGCTATTCGATTACACGTGGCCTCAACTTGGCATTGCGTCTCATCCAGAACTCGGACGGAGCGCTTAGCTACGCGATAAACACATCCACCATACAGCTGGTCGATGAGCTGCATCCACTGTGTGATGAGGACGATATAACCTATCGGAAGCGCAACAATTCCGCGCTCCACATCAAAATCTACAACAGCAGCCTCTTCGACATTGTTGTGCCCAAGCTGCCGGCACAGCCCACGTTGCCCGGGACCAGCTACAGTGAAGCCAACACAAAGCCAACAAAAACCCAGCAGCAGCAACAACAACAACAACATAAGAAACCGAAACATAAGTAAACCTCATCATGTTCAAATTATCGGAGCTGGTGCGCTGGCTGGGACTAACCGAGTTCGAGATATTGGTCAATCTTTGCGGCCTGCTCGTCTTTACCGTAACGCTGGTCTTTAAGATATCGGGCACATTCAACAATATAATGCCAGAGCTAATGTGCGACTGGTTCAGCATATTCAGTCCATTGTTCTTCATCGATATATGCAATGCATATTTTTGCGTTATTGTTGGCATACGAATGTACCTGGACTCGGATAACAAGCGGAAGGCGCTGCATCGCTTCATGTGGAGCACATATTTCCTTGTACTTATCGCCATCTTCAAGTATTTGCTGTGCCTCAAGCTGTCCGGCAAAACGGGCCTCGAGTACAGCGAAGTCTTCTCGCCCATCTTCGTGCTGCTGCAACTCGTTGCGGTTCGTGCCTGCCAGCTGCCCAACTCTATTTAAAATCGTCTAATCTACATTGTAAACCCCCTACTCCTCCTCCTCCTCCTCCTCAAATGCCTACGATTAGTTATTATATATATATATATATATATAAATATTATTGTAAGCGAGTTATGAACATACAAATACATACAAAAGTTTTTGTACACGCACTAAGCCAGCCCATTGCAACGGGCGTATTTGAATTTTATATATATATAATGTTTCACGTTGATATTTCATCTTCGGCGACCCAAAACATATCTTTGTTTATTAATTCCAATTTATTAAGCTTATGGAAATCATGTTTACGTATTTAAATGCCGTGGGAAGACCCTCAATATCGTTAACATACATATATCTGTAAGAAAACGATAGTTTGTGTAACAGCGAAACTGCCTATCGATAATACAATCGATTGTGTCTTGCAGCTCCAACACTGCGTTCGCGTTTTGTTTTATTCGTTTTATTTTGTTTGCACAGTGCACAGATATGTCGACATTAAATCGCCCCAAATCCCCGCACACGCCCACAGCCATTAAGAAGGGCGAAAAGGAAGATAGCTTCTGGGACAAATTCAGTACACTTGGCCGTAAACGCGGCACTCGAGAAGGTGAGCTAGATAGTCCACCGCCCCGCCTCCCCAAATTGGGCTAGCGCAGTGAAATCTGCTCAATATGGCCAAATATGGTCCAGCATCGACTGAAGCGTTGTGTTAAATACGTGGTTACATCTTTCCATTCAATCGTGCAGTGAAATATCGCAGGAGCAGCCACTCCTCCAGCGTTTGGCCAACGTTTCTGCCAACAGATGTGCATTGTCTGCCCATGGCTATTAAAAAAAAACATTGCGTCATTTACATTTGTGACGCACACAAACAAACAAACTGATCGGTTGGGGCTGTATGTAGGTGTATTTGTGCGTGAGCGCGCGTGTGTGTGTGTTCATCTGAGTGCCCACAATGAGCAATTCGTGTATTCTCGTAACACGAACACGCATGCGTGACACGAAATGTCCAAGCTATACAAATTTAATAGCATAAAAGTGATTATGATAAATAAAATGAAATGTAGTAATGATGAAAAAAAAAAAAAAATATGAATTTGTAAGCTGTTTTTAAGCTTACGTGTTTTCGTATTGACGTTCTTGTCGTGTCCACACGGTCCCATCTCTAGTTTGGGTGCTTGTTGCGTGTCGCACTTGTGACGTCACCATCTATTGTTTACATTGCGCTATTGCCTGCTCGCTCACTCACACACACACACACACTCACTCACTCTTCATTTGTGCCGTTGCAGTTAAGAAAATCCAAGAAGAAGGCAAATATGCAATCGACTCGCCCGGCTCGCCCAATCAGTTTGACATCCCGCCCGAGGATTATGCGCTGCGTGAGTATTGGATTTTGGGTTAATTCATGACCGGATTAATCGATTAATCAACTTTATTTGTACCGTTAGGTGAGCATGAACAACGCGCCGTTATTGATCCGCAATCGAACAACGATCCGGAGATGTTGAAGCTGCAAAAGATTCTCATCGATTGGATCAACGATGAGCTCGCCGAGCAGCGCATCATTGTCCAGCAGCTGGAAGAGGACATGTACGATGGCCAGGTGCTGCACAAGCTCTGGGAGAAGCTGACGGGCAAAAAGCTGGACGTGCCCGAGGTGACACAGTCCGAGCAGGGTCAGCACGAGAAGCTCAGCATTGTCCTGAAAGCGGTCAACCATGTGAGTTGGCCCTAACTCTGATTAACTTGGCTGAAGTGTACCTGGTTGTCCAACCTTCCTGGGTTCGGTTCTCCCAATTCAATTGTTCATTGAGCAAGTCCCTAAGGCTTGCCTGCCAATTCATACCCTGTACAAATAGGCAAATAGAGGGTATAATTGTCTTGTACCAGGCAGAAGCGGGCAACCGCATGAAGGATTTGCATATTCCTGATCAACAGGAGGAGCTGAGTCCATGTCCTTCTGTTCTAGAGACCTGAAATTTAGTATATATATACTCTCATTTATGTTGCTTGCTTTTCGCTTTTTAAATGAAGAACTAGCTTATCCCTTTGTGCCATCTCCTACTGAATCCTTCTCTTAAACTGAAGTCCTGCCCCTCTTCCCAACGAAAGCAGTTGATATCCTTGACTGAAAAATATGTTATATTATGTTCTTATGCCACAGACACTGGGCTTCCATCAGAAGATACCCAAATGGTCGGTGGCCAGCGTCCACTCGAAGAACATTGTGGCCATATTGCATTTATTGGTGGCACTGGTCCGGCATTTTCGGGCGCCAGTGCGTCTGCCGGAGAATGTCTTTGTCACGGTCGTGATTGCCGAGAAGAATGCGGGCGTCCTGAATGCGCAGTAAGTTGAAGCGACCCCATTCGCTGTACCGGGTATTATTATGTGTTGGTTTTTTTGCAGGAAATTCCAGGAGCAAATCACGTCCGAGTACGATGATCTGGGCATGCGTTGCGAGAAGGACGCCTTCGATACGCTAATTGATTGTGCGCCCGACAAGCTGGCCGTGGTCAAGAAGTCGCTGATAACGTTCGTCAACAAGCATTTGGCCAAGCTGAACTTTGAGATCAACGATCTGAACACAGATTTCCGGGATGGCGTCTATCTGTGCCTGCTGATGGGCCTGCTGGGCGGCTTTTTTGTGCCATTGCATGAGTTCCATTTGACGCCGCAGGATGTCGATCAGATGGTCAACAATGTCGCGTTCGCGTTCGATCTGATGCAGGATGTCGGCCTGCCCAAGCCAAAGGCACGCCCCGAAGATATCGTCAACATGGATCTGAAGTCCACACTGCGTGTTCTCTACAGCCTGTTCACCATGTTCCGAGAATATGCCTGAGCTAAATGTCAATTCTCTATGTCTAATCATTTATTTTTATTTTAATTTTTTTTGTTATAAATTAATAATTTATGCATGTTTAAAACGTAAATTGGAAATGAAATTGAAATTCAAGTGTCCTAACTGTTTATATACATATATGTAAATTAAATATGTGTGCGTGTGTGTGCATCTAATCCCGTTGTAATCCCGCCCGATTGTTAACTTGTGTTTACCATTGGTAACATGCTTTAGTTGGTTACTAAATGAATTTATATACATTTTATAATTGTATTAATAAATGTGCCTTGAAAAAAAGTTGTTTGTTTTCTGTTTTATTTTTTTGATCATAACTGTAAATCTACATACATTGCTTGTTCGTGTATTTAGACGTATAGACATGTATAATGGCTTTTCGTTTAATGTTGTTTGTCACACACTCAGAGACATATAGAGAAATGGAAAAAGTATCAAAAAATTATATTGTGTAATTTCGAATAATCGTCTTAGTTAAACACGAAACAACTTGAAATTGCTGCATTTTGAATTAACGTACACCAATCGAGGGAATTTTGTGGCAGATTGCGCGTTGCCAGACTGTTGGCAGCAAACAACAGCGGCCTGCAGCGATGTACATTAACAGCGCCTCAAATTTGCGTTAACAGGACACAAATTGGCGTTAACAGCGCTGTTAAGTAAACGACTCAAATTTGCGCTAACGGAAAGCAGCTGACTGCCCATGTGGAAAGAATTCATACGACGTCACAGCTATCAAAGTAAGGTAGCTCCAAATCGAGAGGGCGCCCGATTGATTATACGCCGTCTACAAAAAACTGTTCTGCGAATATTGCGAGATCCAGATTTTAGGATGTCCAAATCGTCATTTCAGCAAAAGCCAACCGAACCGGAACCGCCGGTTGATGGGACACAATTCAGCGCGCATCGAAACAACAAGCAAGATAGCAATTGTCGCACCTGCAACGATTTTAAGTCATGGTCGAAACAACAGCGTCTCATTTCAAATACGCAAGCAGCTAAGGTAAATCGCAATCATGTGCATTTGAACAGCGCTGCTGACACTTCGTTTACGTATTATCTATCTTATTTATTATTTGCATTCGATGTCGCCAGGAAAAGCATATGGCCACCGAGAAGCTAACTGTAAACGCAGCTGGCATTGCAGCGCCTCGAGAAGATTGCCCACTGGACAAAGTGCGCCTGGGCATATCTACCTGGGGCCTGCTGCATACCATGGCAGCATTTTATTCCGACAATCCCACTGATACGGAGAAGCGTGATATGCGTACATTTTTTGAGGTGCTCTCGCGTTTATATCCATGCGAATATTGTGCCAAGGACTTTCGCACAGAGTAAGTGTGACCGCATTATTTAAATCATTCTCGATTCACTCACACCTTCCCTCTCTATACCATGCAGCATTGAAGTAAATCCAATTAATGTCAATTCACAAAAGGATTTGGCCCTGTGGCTGTGCAAGTTTCATAATCGAGTTAATGACAAACTTGGCAAACCGCTGTTCGATTGCAGCAAAGTAAATGAGAGGTGGCGTGACGGCTGGCTAGATGGTTCCTGCGATTAGGTCTATTAAATTAGTTGCAAGACACCACGCGCACACATACACACGCGAACACACACACACACACACACACACACAATGCAACTTTAGTACTAGAGTCCACCCCCTTCACCTACCACCACGTCCACCAACATTTAAAGCGATGTGACAAAATTTCGATCATTTAATTGTCAAACGTATTTGAACAGATAGAATTAACCCAATACGCGTGTAAAATGAATTCGGCTCCAAAGATTTCCAGTTTCAGTTCCTTTGGGTATCCAGGCGCCAGTGATTACATTCTGTTGACAAAAACCACCTGAAAATCAGCCTCACCAAACCCACAACTCCCGCCAATAACGCCAGATTAAGTAGTATATTCATATATATATATTTTATAATTTTCAAATGTTATCTAATTTAACGTTCAATGTTGGTCGGGCGATGAAAATGTGCGAGTTGTATTGTGGTACAAAATTTCGTATTTTTCTGTTTGTATTATAAAATCAATAACTAAATTACAACTGTGCTGTTATTCTTTGCATTGCTGGGTCGATTGAATCATGATTTTAACATTTACATCTATAACTACAGAAATTGCATCACTTCATGAATTTCACAATTCCTTCTATGGCGCTGTGAGCTGCGGCTTCAGCGTTATGTTATTTTGGGCTATGTTAATTTAAAGATATCCGAAAGTTCAATGTCCGGCAGAAGCGCAAACTGTTGCATATACAGTGAAAGCTAACACTAACGGACAGCTTCCTTGGACGGACATATAATTTAGCTGAAATCCGTATTTCCTATTTTTTGTTTACTACTAATATTACTATCAATAATGTTCGTCAGCACAAACAATTTTAATTGTTTATCAATTTAACATTTACAAGCTGTGCCGCGAAAAATACGCAGTGTTGCCATATCGTCAAGAATAGCAAATTTAGTGTTTTAGCAAATGGATTTAATTATGCAAATTTGATTAGGCATATAGATAATTAAATTATAAAAAATTTTAAATTGTCGCAAAATTATTTATTGAACAACTAATTTCGATTTATCGACAATTCAATTTAAATCGTTCTCATCTCGCCTGTTGCTCCCTTTGCTGTTGAAGGTCGGCATAAGTTTCTGACGTATTCTAGGCTCTCCCTATTCTCGCCATCTTGTATTCCGGCAAGCTCATACATATTTTGCGCTCTCTTCGCTCCCAGTCAATTTCGATTGAACGAGCGGAGCTGAAGGTCTGTTATCGCGTGCTTTTTCAAATAAACTAACAATTCACATAAAATTGTCGAGCCGAGTAGACGTCCCGGTTTTTTTTGCGCAATAAACATAAAAAAAGGTTTGCGTCGACGCGCTTAATTAACTTAACCAGCAGCAAATACCCAAACGTATTAAACAAATTAAAGTAAGTTTGTGGGCCGGCGACAGGAACTGATTTGCAAATTATGTACATTTCGCAGATAATTGACAAAATCAAAGAGAAATTACAGCTGAGCGTAAGCCTTATATGATGATTGCCGTTGTTGTTGTTGTTGTTCTTCTTCTTCTTCTTGTTGTTGTGAAGAAGATAATTTCACAAGTTTTGCGCACAATTTCTATGTATAATACATACGCACACATATATAGCTTTATTGGCACGTACAAACGCACACACATACATGCAGCCACAGACGTTTCCGTTGATTTTTTTTTTTTTTTTTTTGCAATTTTAGCCGGCCGCAAAAACGTCATGGCGGCAACAGCTATTGAATTGTCCGGCATTCTTGTATATTTTCATTGAATTGAAAGTAATTTCACATTAGGCACATACTTGTAATTGCAAACGTTGAATATTTGATACAATTTCGAATTCGTGCCATTTGCCACAAATCACACACGAAATGTGCCAATAAGAGGGGAGAGAGAGAGAGAGAGTCTGCAAGTCATTGAGTTCTTGCATCTTGCTTTTTGCACCCATCTTCTCTAATTGGAAATTTTTGGCCGCCATTTTGTGCAGGTTTCGCCCTTTTCAAAATTTGCCAATTGGCAAAAGAGAAAAAAAGTCGAAAAATGTAAAAACAACATTACTTTTTCAAGGATAACAAAGAATAGAAAGAAAGAAAAAGTCGAAAAATGAACCAATTTGTAAAAGAAAGCAGAATTCCAATTAATAAAGCAACAAGTTAGGCCGAATTGACAATGCTGCCAATAAGAATGCCTGATTTTTTTTTTTTTTTTACCTTTATCAGATGCCCCAAATCCAGAAGGCCGCACCCGATTTCTCCGGCACCGCCGTGGTGGGTGGACAATTCAAGGACATCAAGCTGAGCGACTACAAGGGCAAGTACTTGGTGCTGTTCTTCTATCCGTTGGACTTCACCTTTGTCTGCCCGACCGAGATAATTGCGTTCTCGGATCATGCGGCCGAGTTCCGTAAGATCAATTGCGAATTGATTGGCTGCTCCACCGACAGCCAGTTCACCCACTTGGCCTGGATCAATACCGCACGCAAACAGGGCGGTCTGGGCAACATGGACATTCCGCTGTTGGCCGACAAATCGATGAAGGTGGCACGCGATTACGGCGTACTGGATGAGGCCACCGGCATTCCATTCCGCGGCCTCTTCATCATCGATGACAAGCAGAATTTGCGGCAAATAACCATCAACGATTTGCCAGTGGGCCGCAGCGTTGAGGAGACACTGCGTCTGGTCCAGGCATTCCAGTATACCGACAAGTATGGCGAGGTGTGCCCAGCCAACTGGAAGCCCGGCCAGAAGACCATGGTGGCCGATCCCACCAAGTCCAAGGAGTACTTTGCCACCACATCCTAAGCTCCCTTTCAACGCAGGCTACAAATTGATCTGCCCCACCCCCCAATTTTGGTGCAGTGCGTCGCACCCCAACGCAGGCTGTTGAAAAGGAAGAGGAAGAAAATCTAATTGCGTCGCACTTGCAACCAAACAGAGGCTGCTCACACACACACACAAACCTATATAATATTATTATAATACATACATACATATACACATACATATATTATAAACCTAGCGCTAGGTCGCCCCCCCCCCCCCCCCCTTAGCACCCCAAACACATGTAATTTAAGCAGAAAGTTTGAACAAGCTCTGTTTACTTGCAACAATAAAGCCGCATTGAGTAGTAATTAAACACGTGGACTTCACTCGCCGCACATAACAATTTATTTCTTTTTATCTCCGCCTGTTGCTGTCCGGAGCCCAACCCCGGCCAAGCACTTAGACTTTGGCTTATCTTGCGACTCTGCGCGTTTGTGTGTTGCGTCTGGTTATGATAACGGTTTTTTGCAATCTATGCGCCTGCCTCACGTAACGCTCGACGTGTTGCACGTGTCTCGGGCGGCCACAGTCAAGTGCAGCTCCCGTTTTCGGTTTCGGTTTCCTTTTCGTTGCGTGTGCTGCGGCAGGCCACGTGACCGTTGCGCAGTGTTGCCAACTCTCCGCCGGTTTGCCGCCAACTCTCGGCATTCCGGGGAAGCGTAAATTGGTTTTCTTTTGTATATAATATAAGTCCGTGCAAATATTAAAATTCATCTATACATTGCGCTGGGGCCATATCTAAGCTTAACATTATTTTTGCTCACCAGTGTTGCGAAACCTGTTTTGTTTGCCGTCAAATTCGGCTATTTTAGCGTTTTTAGCTTGGAATTCCCCAGAAAATTCAAGCTAAAAAGCTTAACTATCAACAGCTATTTACCCAATGAGCTAGCCCCAACCAAGTGGTACTTCACTTCAAAATACGTAATATATGTACATATATGTATATATATACACCAATTGCCTATAGCAAAGATAGCCCAAGCATATAGTATTTAATATTAATATAATACATTTAATATCAAATTGGCGAATCTCTTTTGGCATAATTAGCTTTTTTGCGGCTACTTTTTCCTCTAATCTAGCCGCTTTTTTTCTGCTCACAAAGTGGCAACACTGTCGTTTGGTGTCAGCTTTCGCCTCGGAACCAGCATCAGGGCATGCGTCAGCAGACTTCTCAGCTTAACTTCGTTACTGCGTTGTTGTTGTTGTTGTTGCTGTTGTTGTTGCGATTCTAGCGCATCACGCGTTGTGCCATTTAAGACAAGGTCTACGTCCCCGTCTCTTTGGCCAAACTCGTTTTGCAACACACACACACACACACACACACACACATGCGCCGAGACAGGCGCGCTCACTTACTCGCAAAGCTTTAAGCCAGCTGCTATCTCGGTCGAACCTACCAGAAAAACCGAAACCCTTTCCAATGTTCGCCGGCTGTGTTGCTTTTGTTTAATGTACATACATACATACATATGTATGTACATTTTATACATACATACGTTTGTATGTATGCACATATTTATGTACATAATTTAGGTGAGCTTGTGCGGCGGCAACAGCGCGACAGCTGCTGAAAAAACTTGCTAAATTACTTACCTGTGTGTGCGTGTGTGTGTTCATGTGTTTAAAGAACATTTGAACATATGTATGTGTACACACACACACACACGCGCACATATACACGTGTACATTTGTATTCAGTTCTAAGGCGAAATCCTAGCTTGTTTTACGTATACATACATATGTACATACATACACACATGTACACTTTTCAGTACGGGCCTAAGCATGCGTGTGGGTGCATAAGCTCAAAGTCGCAAACTTGTTGCTAGGTTTTCTGCGACTGCTTCCTAAAGATAATCAGACTATTTGTTAAAACAATTATCTTAATGAGTGCGGCGCGGCTTGCTGAATCATAGCGATTGTATTTCCAGTTCTTGTCTACGACAATTTCAACTTCACACATACACACATACATACATACATACATACATATCTCTGCAAGAGTTGCGAAAAGCGCTGTAAAACGTAAAGCAACAACCGTAATGCTGCGGACGTGCACAGCACAAAAAGAATAATAACACAATTATCGTCATGCCAATTATCATTATTGCTGTCTAAGACAAATTTCGCCGTGGCGGCGAATTGAGGGCCTTTGACATTTGTTGATTGTAAGAAAAGGAAAACAAATCAAATGAACAGTTAGTGCAAATGCATTTCAGGAAATGGCATTCCAATGGCAAATCAAAACGAATACATATAAAGCACAGCCAAATGCATATGTGTGTGTGCACACATACACACATACCATTCATATAGAGCTGTCTGGCTTGCCGGGCAATATAAATTATTATTAGTTTTATGGCTTGCTTTGATACAAATACAAATACAAATACATACACATGTACATGTCTATAGTCAGGAACTGATAAGGGTAAAAAGTCGGTGTCGCCATAGACGCCATTAGAATGCCGTGTGGAAAGGCCATACATACATGCATATGTATGTACATGTACATATGTATGTGCATAGTTTGATTCTGCCATTTTGAGGCTTTAATCTGGCAAACAATTTTGATTAAATATGAACAGTTGTACACGTACACACGTGTACTCAGCCATGCTCACACTCCGACAAGATGTTAAGCCCTGATTGGCATGTGGGCGTCGCTGCGGCTGTTCGATATTATTAATAAAAAAAGGAGTGGGGGGGGGGTGGCATTTGCCCCCAGCCCTGCTAATTGATGTACATCCATCTATTTCTGGGCGACACGCAATGTTCCTGCTGCATAGTTGTATTTTTTTTGTCTGTCTATTCAATTTGCACTTGATCGATTTTGAATTACAGACAAATTGACATGTCATTCAGGTACTTTCTTTGCGTGTGCCAGCTAATTGGCACTTTTTTGCTGATTCAAAAAGTAACCGCCTTTAATTAAAGCTGAGTTCGATTAGTTGATTATCGATAAATGATAAGCCTGAAAGTGTGCAACACTTTTTTTGTTGTACATTTGCCAATTAATTAGCAAGCTGCCAACTTGGCTTAAAGAAAACTTGTAAATTATGCATAAAGCACATTTGGTGATGTATAGAAAAATTAAATTAACGCTTATCCATATATATATAAAATTACCTCATTAATGTTCAGTTCCCACTTACCTTACTTTCAGCGTTACCTTGGCTTTCGTTCATGTTCCTAATTACTTTATTAGCCTATTCGAGCTGGAGACGGCCGAAAAGTCGAGGGAAAAGTCGGTCTGGTTGGTTTCGTCATGCAATCAATGTTGCGACTGGAACGGCACAAAAATGTATAACAGAAATAACCGAAATTGTAGGAAGCCTTTATTTTGCACAGGTGGCAACGCTTTGTCCATACATTAAATGATAAAGATTCGGAGTTCCTGATTATTATTAATCATTTGAACTGATTCCAGCAAAATGTTGCAATTCGAAATTATTCAGTGCGGCAGGAACATTATCTGTTATGACTGGGAGCGTACAAATATGCTCTGAGTAGACGGGATCCCTATTAAATATTAGATATCGGACTCCTCAAATTGTATATGCATAAATGTGCACAGGAATTCCCCTAAACGAGACCGGGTTTTCATCAAAATTACATCTAGAAGCTGGGTTGGAGGCGACTCCAAATGGATTAGATGACACAGGATTGTTTATAGATACAAGATTTACTGCAGTTTCGTCACTTGAAGCTTACATTTGTATGGAAAAAAGCGATTGTTATTAAAAATTATGTATTCATCATTTTATTTCGCGTTGTCTTGTTGGAACATTCAGGTTGTCTTGAATGAACGATGTTGCTTGTAGTTATTTATTGTTCACATGAACGTATATTTTAATTTGCTTTTTTTTTTTTTGATATTATCGCGACGGGGAAATAAAACAACAATTACATATTTCAACTCCCCACACACACAAAATAGCTTTAGTTGTTGTTGGCTTGTCCTACTGCTCCAGTAGCGACCATTTAGAAGAAGAAACCAAGGATTTTGCCTCCCAGATGTTTTCTTCTGGCCTCCTCGTGATCCATAATGCCGCCGGATGTGGTCAACACGACGTAGCCGAACTGGCGCGAGGGCAGCAGATTGTTGGTCCACTTCTCGATGTCGTTGATGGGCACATCGAAGCGTGGCGAGATGACGCCGCATTTGTTCAGACGTCCGGTAAGGTTGACAACGATCTTGCCAGAGCGATGATCGTCAACAATCTCAAATTCGCCGATATAGCCGTGCTTCATCATCACAGTGAGAAACTTGATGATGACTTTGGAGCAGGGGCGCAACAGCACCTGACGCTTGCCGCGCTTTTCTGCGTTGTTAATGCACTTCAGGGCATCGGCCAATACGTTCATACGCACCATGGCTGCAATTAAAAAACAAATTAGTTTCCTTTCCACAAGCAACAAAAAAAAAAAATAACAGTTGTTGAGAAAAAAAAAACACGTGCAAATGCGGCGCCTTGAAAATATGCTACTGCCAACTCTCCTACCCCCCTCCCCACACGCACAACGACAACAGTGGAGCAGGGTGCACAGAGTTGCACTGAGAACTGTGTGCCCGGCTATGTAAACAACAACAACGTCCGTTTTGTCAATTCACAAGCCCAATAATCGTGCTTCCGACAGCATTTGTCATATTTGTTTTACAACCTACTTTTTTTTTGCATTAACCATTTGCACTACCACATCCCAGTTAGACACAGTAACAACAACAACAACAACTCGGATGATGCTGCCAAACAGCGGTCTTTCGAACATTGCCTCACAGAAACAGAAAAAAATATATTAAAAAAAAAAGATTGGATTGCCGTTTGATTTGCATTGTTTTCATATGCGTGCATACACTGAAATTGTTTGCAAGTTGCGCATTGGGCAACTGATCGCAGTTGTGACGATGCCGTCAAAACAATTCAACTTCATTTCATACACAATAAAAAAAATATATATGTCGAGTTTTTTTTGCACAAAATTTTCAAGGCACACGCACAAAATCCATAGCGCATATTAAGCAAGCGATATTATTGTTATATTTGCCGTGTTTCTAACAATAAATCAGGTAAAATTTAACGTAGATTACCTAAGATTTAATTTTGTGGTTTTTCAACACAAATTTACACGACCGCGAACGTATCGGAAAAGAGGAAGTCCATCTTGCCGCATTTGACAGCTGCAGCTGTCAGTGGTGAGCGCACACGCAGGGTTGCTAACAGCGCAGAGTTACTTTGGTATAATTCGACGGTTGGCATTAAACAACACTAACTATGTTTTTTCCGTTTGCCAACACTGCAGCACAAACAAAATGTCAAAACAGTGAGTTTTTACAATCATTTACGAAAATATTAAAGCTTATTCCAGAAACACTCAACAGATTTGGTCTCATTATACCTGGCCAGCAGAAAAAGCAACCAGTAAAGCCAATAGAACAAACCAAGCCATCCATATTCGATGAGAGCAGCAACAGCTCGGTCAGCGACCATGACGCGGGTGCGCCAAAAATGCGCCTCAGCGGCAAAGCGGGAGTGGTCAGTGGACCCAGTCTGATGGAGCGTCGTGTGGCGCGCAATATGCAAGAGAAGGCTTTGGCCGAGGACCCAACTATTTTCCAGTATGACGAGCTCTACGACGATATGGACACGAAACGTGAGGAGGCCAAAGAAACCAAAAGGCTTGAGCCTCGCAAAGCCAAGTATATTGGCCGCCTAATGGAGCATGCAGAGCGACGGAAGCTGGAGAACGAGCTGCGTGTCGAGCGTCAAGTGCAAAAGGATCGCGAAGCGGAGGGCGAAATGTATAAGGACAAGGACACATATGTGACAGCAGCGTATCGCAAGAAGCTCGAATCCATACGCCAGCTGCAAGAGCAGGACAAGCGCGATGAGTACCTAGAAGCCATTGGCGATGTGACGAAACAAAACGATCTGGATGGCTTCTACAGGCATCTGTATGAACAGAAATTGGGCACCCAACAGCCAGTGCTTAAGCCCAAGACAGCGCCCAGCACATCGGATGTGGCTTATAAGCCAATCAAGCGCGATGCGCCCAGCTCCAGTAAACAGCGCAGCTACAGAAGGCGTCGCTCCTCGGCAGAAGAAGAGAAGCCGGAGGCGGCGGCTTCACCTGCAGATGAAACCAAGGCTGGCAGCAGCAGCACAAAGGCGCATCTGGCCAACAACATAGATGCCGATTCAGACTTTAGCATTGACGACTCCAGCGACGAGGAGGAGCAGCAGCAGAAAGAACCGCCAGCAGCCAGCGCAAATGGTGTCAAATCGACGGACAAGCCACTACCACAACCTGATGCCAAACATAAGGACAAGCAGCCTGACCCGGAGACAGAGACCACGCCGAAGCCCAAAGAGCAGAGCGCCGACGTCGACAGCGCTTTGGCCAAGGAGTCGGAGGATGTGCTGCCGGTTGTCAGGACGCCCGTCGATCGAAGTTACATTTGGCTCAAACGCACCGTAGGCGAAGTATTTGATGCAGCCCTCGCTCGTTACCATCAACGCAAACTGGCCCGACGTGCCTGATCCCGATTCAATTTGGGACAATTTGGACATTAAATGGCGCCCCGCACTCAATGTTAATTTTAAATAAATATATACATATATATTCACGTATATATATAAATTATGCAAGTGCTTCCTCTGCGCAAATATTTTGCCAACAGGCATTCGCATAGCCCGGAAAAACAAGACAATAATGATACAGTAAAAACTCGCTTGACGAAAAAATGTTGGTATCAAAATTGGGCTTGAAAATAAAATGTATGAAAGGAAACATGTAAAAAGACTAAAGCTTTTTAATCACTTACATGATTTATCGATGTAAGTAAAATAAGAAATTTAAAATAGTTTTTTTTTTTTTTTTTCGTTATTTTTCGATAGGACCAGGGCGCATTAGGTGTTCGTTTGAGAGAGCTTTCACTGTAGTCCATTTGTATTTTATATATACGGAACACAAAATAAAAATAAAAGAAGAAACCCAACAAAGACCAAGTTGGCGTTAGTTATTTCCTTTATTTTCTTTTTTTTTTGGATTTATTTTATTTTTGCTTTAGCCGCAAATGCTGCAAATCCCTTTTATAAATAGGTGTGTCCGCCATAAAAGCGAAAGCCGGCAACGCTGTGCTGACATGCTTTGGAGCCGTTGTCGTTGCAGCGCATTGCAGACATACATTCATACATACGTACACAAAAGACATACAGACATGCATATATGTATACACAGACTGCAAGCACGAATAGAACGTGCTGCTGTCAGTAGCATTTCCTTACTTTTGATGTTGTCAACGCTCGCGTTTACCTCTTCTTGTGCGGCCTCGTCCTCGTCCACGTCCTCATCCTTGCCGTCGTCGTGTCGGCGAAATTAATATAGAAATCCATTTTCTATTTTCCACGCCTCTGCTATCTCTGTCTTTCGCAGAGCCGCCATTGGCGCTGAGCGCATTTGGGTTGCCAGATGTCTCGCATGTGCGCTCTGTTTTATTCATGCCCCCCCCTCTTACCATTTACTGCTTTATGCTACCTTACAAGCAAATGTTGGTGCTTCCTGCAGGTGGCTCGGCTTTTGCTTGCCTCTTTGATTGTGTCATCAATCACAAGTTGCGGTTGTCTTTCTTTTTGTTCCTGTTGCCGTTGCCGTTGATATTTGTACTACATTTTAGGCAAATTAATATGATTGCTGCAGAGCAGCTACCTTAAGCTAGACAGAGAAAGTGTTATTGGCATCTCATTCTGCATCGTGCACGCGATCGCTAATTAGGTCTTGCGTCTCTTTCTATTAGCCACTCGAAATGTATTAACTCATCTCTTTTGATACTCCGGTACTTAAATGCGGATGAAATGCAGTTGACCTCCGATTCCGAAACTGAAATTTCTTATCGATAAATATCGATATCGATATCCCGTGAATTGGGCACACTCGACTAAAGCACCGTGTTCGCATTCGGTTGCACTTAATTTTGCTTGCACTTTGCATCAAGGCCTTAAAAATATACGTATAAGTTATTGCCAGCCCCTTTTTTTTAACCCAATGGTCTCATTTTGGAACTGCAGCCCCAGCAGCAGCAGCAGCAGCAACAGCTTCTACCCAATGTGCTCCGTAATCAATTTGTGATCATAATTACGTGGCTTTGGTTTTGGCCTTCCGCCTTTGGCGTAATTCACGAATAGCACAATTTCAATCTGAGGGACCAGGACAAAGGCAAACATTGGAGCGTGTGGCTGCTGCTTGGTGCCCGCTGCCTGCTGCCTGGTGCCTGCTACCACTGCAATAAACCAGAGTAAAGGCTTAAAGATGTGATCATTCACGTGTAAATTCAATTATCAAAATTTCCAATGCGCTCGCTCCCAACTGCTGTGGTCAGCTGGGTTGCTACGGCTCTGGGGCCTACACTGTGCATGTGTGCACTGAGAGAAAAACTCTCAAATTGAATTGTTAAAAGGTAGAAAGTAACGAAGAAAGGAGAAGGAATTAAGCGCTAATCTGCAGGTTCATCTGCCTTTGGAGCAACTGGTTCGGTTCACAGTTCGGTTCAAGGCCAAGCAGAAAAGAATTTCGCGTGCAAATGGTCTGGTCACATTGTTTTGAGTACATTTTGGTTTTTTATTTCGCTGAGTGTGCGTGTGTGTGTGTGTGTGTGTGTGTGCTTGTGCGTATTGGTGATTTATATGTGCAGCAAACGCAGGCCAAGGCACAGGAGCAGGCGCGTCCAAAATTCCGCTGCAATGGACAGCAGCGTGTAATGAAAAACTGCGCATGGCTAGAAGATGGCAAGGGTTGGGCTGGCGAGCGGGCACAGTGGTAAAGTTGAGAGGGGAAGCTGAAGGTTGGCTGCCAGTCGCCAAGGCGAAATGACAAGCACACACGCACACACACACACACGCCACGTATCATTGCCACTGCATCTCTTTGTATGTGTGTGTGCGTGTATTGTCGCTTGCAGCGGGCGTAGGCGTTGCTCTATGAGTAGGGCGCAGGGGTGGGGGGAGGGGTGTGTGAGGTTGTGTGCTGCCTAATAAGCAGGAAATTAAAATGTTATATGCATTGCCCCATTGCCCCATGGCTGCCTGGCTGCCGCTTCGTTCCGTCTTTCACTGGCATTGTCAACTCTGGCTCTGCTGCTGCTGCGGCGGCTGCGGCTGCTATTTTCCGTTATTTTTTTGTTGTTGCTCATTGTGACCCAACGCCTACCGCCCACCGCCCACCGCCTTGAAGTATGCATTATTTTTACGTGTCAGTGCGCATTTTTGGCATAATTGAAGCACAAACAGCGCTGCATGCCTGCCTGCCTGTGGCTGCGGCTGCGGTTGCTCCGAAGGTCGCCCTGACGACATGACATTGCGTATACGCCACCTAGCCACCGGGTCCAGCAGCCGACAGAGGGGGCGTGGGATTGGGGGGGGGGGGTGGCTGACGGATCGGGGCTTAGTTGGTTCAAGTTTTGCCCGGCCGAACTATGCGCCAATAATAACAACAACAACAACAACAGAAATTTCAATACAAGAGCAAAGTTTACGGCCCCAAATTTGTATGCTCTGTTGACAAAGTGAAGAAGAGTCTATGGGTTATGTGCACTGTTCGTTTGTTTGTTGGTCCGACTGAACGTATTTATGTCTGCGCTATAGAAGAGACTGGAAGTCGGAATATATGCCGGGCTTACCTCAATTTATGAGAAGCACGGAGGAAGGCGGCTGTAAAGTTTAAATATTAACGTTTTCAATTTGACACGCTTTTAGTTGGGCCTAAATTAAATATGGCCAGATCACAGAAAAATTAAAACAATTACTGAAATTACCTTAAATTGGGCAGGTCTTACTTGCATTTTTGAGAATCGCAGAGAAAGGCAGCTGTTAAGTTCACATAGTAACTTTAACAATTTTAATTAACATTAAACTTTAAGTCGTAGAATCATCACTGAAATCACATGAAAATGGGCTGGCCTTACTTGAATTTTTGAGAATCGCCAAGGAGGGCGGTCGTTATTTTTGAACTAATTATACTTCATTAAAGAACGAATTAATATATGTTAGTTATGGTTGAGTATTTCTTGCTCGATCGACTTCATTCCCTTATTATTTTTTCGCGCTCTCTCTCATTTCTCTTTTACTCGTTCTCTCTGTACTCTCACTAGCTCTCTCTCTTTCTTTCTCCCTCAAATTCCTCTTGTTTCCGTCAATCTCTCTATCTGTCCTGTCTCTCATACTTATCAACTTTTGCTCTTGCTCTCCCTTACTAATTTTCTCTATATTTTCCTCTCATATTATCTCTTTCTCTTTCTTTATGTCTCCATAATTTCTCCTTGAATTCTCGTTGTTATTGTCACCTTACTCTTTCTTTTAGTCTGTGTAAGTCTCTTACTCACCTCTCGCTTTCTTGTTCACTCTCCCTCACTCTCTTTCGCACGTTTTTTTCTTTTATTGTCTCTTAATTTTCCAATCTCTTTAACTTTGTCACTTATTCTCTGTCTCGCATCATTCTCTCTTTCTTGTTCGCACTCTCTCTCTCTCTCTTTGTCGTACCACTCTTTCTCTCTCTCTTGTTCCCTCTCTTTGTCGTACCACTCTCTCTCTCCACTCTCTCTCTCTTTTATCCATTCTCTCACACACACACACACTTTCGCAAAGTTTTCTTTTATTGTGTTTCTGTCTCTCTCTCTCTGTCTCTCCCTCTCTCTCTCTCTCTCTCTCACAGTTTCTCACTCTAACTCTCTTTTCTCTCTCGCCCTCTTAACCACACTCTCTCTCTCACACGCTTACTCACTCTTTCTATTTTTCCCGATCTCTTTCTCACTCTCTCTATCTGTCTATATCTTGCATACTCTCTCCCACTTACTCACCTTATATCTTTCTCTCTCTCTCTCTTACCCATTTTCTTTTCCTCTCTCTTACCCTCTCTCTCTAACTCTTACCCCCCCTCCCTTCCGCTCTTTTATCCCTTCTTTCTCTCTTTCCGCCTTCATTAGCCTTTATCTTTCTCTCCCCCTCTCTCTCTTACCCCACTCTCTCTCTCTCTTTCACCCTCTCTCTCGCTCTCTCTCTCTCTCTTACCCACTCACCCTCACTCTTGCTCTCTCTCTCTCTCTTTTATTGACTCTCTCTCCCACCTTTCGTAGCCTTTCTCCCTCTCTCTCTTTCGACTTCTTACCCTCTCTCTCTCTCTCTCTCCCTCTCACTCTCACTCGCCCCTCTCTCTAGTCTCTCTCTCTTACCCACTCATCCTCTCTCTCCCTCTCACACTCTCTTTCTCTTACCCACTTTCCCTCTCTCTCTCTCTCTCTCTTACCCACTAACCCTCTCTCTCGCTCTCTCTCCCTCTCTCTTAACCACTCACCCTCTCTTTCGCTCTCTCTCTCTCTCTCTCTCTCTCTCTTACCCACTCTCTCTCCCTCTCTCTCTTTTCTTTATTCACTCTCTCTTCCCGCTTTTCGTAGCCTTTCTCTCTCTCTCCCCCTTATACCTTCTTACCCTCTCTGCTCTCTGCCTCCAGTTTTCGATATACCCTCTCTTGCTCTCTATTTGATTTACTGACTTTCCCTCTAACCAAACTTTTCTTACTTTTAACCGGCTGCAAGTTACGCATTTGTTTTAAATAAGTTTTTCATCGTATGCTGCAATTTGGTTTCAGTTGCAACTTCTTATTACGCATGGGCGTGGCAGACGACCGCCGCCCCCTTCCTCGCATCAGTTACGTGGACCCTTCTTCATTGTGGGAGCTCGCGTTCTGTGCAAAACCTAATTAAAAGTGCTTTATTATGCAATTAATGTCGAGATAATATCGCATTCGCATTGTGCTGCATTGTGCTGCAGCAGGCACCAAGGACCAAGACGCGTACGCTGGGAGACGTGTGTGTGGGTGGTGGGACGGGGGGCGGCATGGTGCGTGATCCCATGCCAAAGGAGAAGAGTTGGTCGTGTCGTCTATCGGGTTTTCGATTAAAATGAAAATCAAATTTCGTGTCCATGATATATGAGAAATATTGGCAGGTAAAGCAAAGAAAGAACACAAAAACCAATTAGTGTTGATTATGAAACAGAAACAAAAACAAATCTGACTCTTTACTGACTTACGTGCATTTGTGTGCATGTCGTATCGTGTTTCCCGGTCGTCGTGTTATGCATGTCGTGTCGTGTATGCGACACGTGCCCATCGCTAAACATCGCATCGCATCGCATTTGGTTGCGCTGTGGGTCAAAGTCAAAACTTGGTTTACTTTCGCAGTCTTTGCCTCTCCGTCTCTCTCTCTCTCTCTCTCTCTCCCACTCTCTGCCACATTGTTGACAATTATTTTGCATAAATTTGAGTGTGCCCAAAAAAAAAAAAAAAAAAAAAATACTAAGAAAAAGAATGTTGTAATATTGTCATTTTATATTCGGCCATTGCCCGGTCTGTCATTATCCAATTTCTGGTGGGTGGCGGCGGGTTCTTTGCACTTGGCTCTTGTCTTTGCTTGGCCCTGATTTATGTGAATTTTGTGTTTTGGCCCAAAAATGCGATCGGCCCGCTGCCCTGCTGCTGTTGCTTCTTCTTCTTCTTCTTCGACTGCTGCATCTAGCTCTCACACACACGCACGCAGACAGTTACTTGTGAGTGTGCTGGTATTGGTGTGGGCATTGCTGTCTATACGATAAAACGCAAAGCATGCTAATTTATTGCTGTTGATTTTAATAACTTTGGCCAGTTTTGCTATGCAACAACGCCCAGATAACTATGCTAAACTTTATTGAGTCCATGTGTATGTGTGTGTGTGTGTGTGTGTGTGAGAGTTGAGCATGTGAGCAGCTGTACAGTTATTCGGAATTGTGTTGCTTGCATTCCTTATATACATATATATGTATATATACTCGACTGTCTAGGTTATCCGTTGTAGGCGTTGCCACATTGCGGCCGGCCACAGGGTGACCTAGGTGTGGCATTTATTCAATTGAGATCACATCATCGAATGCATGAATCTTTCTTTATGCAACTGGCCTAAAATAGGCTCTGGCTAATGTAACCGGCTGGCCTTATACAATCAGCGCAGGGTTTACACATATTTGATCAGAAACGGAGGCGTGGCCTGGCAAAGAGTTACAGCCCCTTGTCATGGCAGCAGTTCAGCGATGGCTTTGGCTCTTGTGTCCACTTTGAATGGCATATTCATAATTACAATTAAAATTAGCTTGCATTCATGGCATTCATTAGGCGTCGTTCGTCGCAGTTGCAGTCCGTAATTGGACGCACACAACAGAGGCAGCGGGCCCTGTGCGCCCTGTGCTCGTGCCGGCGTTGCCCAACCGACCAATTGCCCAACTGCCAGCCAATAATAATGCGAGTAATTTGTACAAATTCGCGCTCACTTAAAACTTTGACGCTGATGTCCAATGCCAAATTGCAACAGATTTTGGTGCAGTTTGCAGTTTTTGCAATTTATACCAAATTTCTCATCAATTCATGCATACAAACATATTTTTATGTATTTGTGCTTAAAACTTTACGCTCAAAGTTAGCCAGTTGTTTGTGGATAGAGGTGGGGGAGGGGTTGGGTGGGGGGTGGTGATGGGCGTCAGAGTTGCCAGAAATTCAATTGAAATTGCATTGAAATAATTTACCATTTCCCATTATTGTGTACATTAAACAAGCATAAACACAAAAGGAATGTAAATGCGTTGCCATGTATGTGTGTGTGCGTGTGTGTGTGTGTGTGTGTGTGTGTGTGTGTGTATTTGATATTTTATTATTTGCTTCGCTTTATTCGAATTTGCGCAATTTATTTGCTTTGACTCTTCAACTTTCCGACAGCAGCTGGAATTATACAAATTTGTTTCAATTGCTTTGTTATTGTTATTGTTGTAATTGTTGTTATTGTTGTTATTGTTGTTGCCGGCTTCAATTGAGAATTCGTAAATCCAGGACAACGGCCAATAGAAAAGGGCCGGAAACTAAGCCAGGCCAAATGGAAATGTTTTCTGGGATTTTGGCCAAGCAAATGCAAGCAATTCCTCAATAGTTGAAAATTTAAAAATTTACACAATTCAATCGCTTCGAGCACTTTTGTTTATTAAATATGATCAACACACAGCAAAAGTTCACTTTTCATTTGACAGCGAGTCACACTGTGCCTGCGCTGAGGATCGCCCACATAGATATGCTATAAATTATGGGCAATAAATATTCGGCTTTGGTATTTTTGCCATTATAACTAAAATATACTAATTACATATTTATTAAGCCCATAAATTCAATGTTTTTTTTTTAATACAAATAATTAATATAGAAAAATGTTGTTGTCAACATAAAATTGTCTCAATTTTTAAGTTTTACTAATTAAAATGTAAAAAAAAAAATTTTATCAAATATTTAACAATTTAATTAAATATATTTTAATTATTTAAGCTTTTCTTCTTGTTTTTGGGGCCAAATTTTTTAAGCGAATTAATTTTTTTTTTTTTTTTAAATTTAAAACCAGCTTGGCTGGTTTGTGTCTAAATATTTGCTTTGCTTAACATTTCGTTGAGTTAGCCTCTGTTAAGCATATTCGTTAAATTTAGCAACGTTCGTTAAAATAAACGTTAGTTTCGTTAAGTGTGGAACTGCTAGCCCATCTACAATCCACCCCGGCTAGCCAAGTTGACAACCATTTACAAATTTATAGCAAATGCAAATTTTGTCCCAAAGCCTGGTCGCAAACCAATCAAATTAGGTCTAATTAAAGCCTGCTTAGCGCAGACAGGCAACCAGAGCTTTGCAGCTTAAGAGAGCCGAAAGAGAGCGCCGCATTTGCAAGCTCTTCAATAATGCGCATACGCCGCGTAAGCTGCGAGCCGTAGCCTGCTTTTGGGCGCGTTCGCTCGCTCAGTTGGCCGCGCGATGTCGCCCAGCATGGACAACGCCATGGACGATGCGTTACGCACACAATTGGCCAATTGCCGTTGCTCAGCTTCTGCCAGCAGCTGCTGCTGTTCGCGTTGCCATTGTTATTGTTGCTGCACTTGTTATTGTTGCCGTTGCCGTTGTCGTTGTTGTTGTGTTTCTTGTTATTAACGCCAGCAGCATCGCGGCCTTTGTTATTGTTATAATACGCGCACTTTGCCCAATTTGCGGCGAAGCATTTACAAATTTACTGTTACCTTTTGCTTGTGGCGCCCTGTGATATTGTGAAGCGGAATTTAAGGAAACATATTCAAAAAAAAAAAAACAAAAACTTAACTAAAATAATAAATATATAAAACAAGTGCGCAGTAAAGTGAACATTTGGGTAATTGAGCTGGAAGTGAGTGAGAAAAAATGCTAAACATTGCAATAAAAATATGTTCAATTTGTTGTAAATAAATGTATTTTGATATTTTTGTGCGTGCTACTTGATGCAAAGCGAAAGTAAAAGCAGCTTAAATAAAACGAGCTACTTGCATTTTCCGCAATGTGATTGCTCGTGTGTGCGTGTGTGCACGTGTGTGTGTGTGTGTGTGTGTGAGCGTGTGTGTGTGCGCGTGTGTGTGTGTGCGTGAGCGTGTGTGTATGTGTGCGTGTCTCTTCTTCCGCCAACATGCTCCAATTTTGTGTTATCTTCTGCCTCTCACTTTTGATTGCTTTGACTTTCGCTTGATTCTTTTTTCCCTCCAACTTTCGCTTTTAAATAGCTCGCGTGTCTGTGTGTGTGTGTGTGCGTGTGTGTGTGTGAATACTATCAAATGTTTTGGCTTTGAGCTGCGACTGCTTGACGTGACCGAAACACATTTGGCTGCCAATTGGACCAACCGTTACACTGTCCAGCCAAAAGCAGGTCACTTGCCGTCGCACAATCAAGCCCCGCCCATCGCCCTATTCATCATACACCTAACATTGTCTTGGCCTGGCACATAAATCCTCTTCATTTTACTATCTACTATCTACGTATTTCCTTATTTCTCCATCTTTGTTTAAGAGTGCCCAACTTGACTTTAGAGCAAAATACATATACATATACATATGTATATATATAGTAGCTTTACAACACTAGATGTTGTGGCTGCAGACTTTTGAAAGTAGCTTTCAATACATATGTACATATAACTAAACATTTATTCTGCTGCATATTTGTCACACTGTGCACAGTGGAATGACCTCGCAGTAGGTTAATTGAAAGTAGTTGCTGTTCCAGCTGCTGCTGCAAAAGTTCTGCAGTTACTTGGGATGACAAAATGGCTGCGCTCGCACTCTCTTCCCTTCTCTCTCCATCTCGCTCACTCCCGCTCTCTTTGTGCGCGTGTAGAGCTCATTAAACGCTTATTTAATTATAATGCATTTATGTTGCTGCATAATTAAAATAAAATGCCGCCGACTGCAATTTTCGTCACCGAAATCAAATTTGTAGTATTTTTTTTTG
The DNA here is from genome assembly GCA_018903485.1 of Drosophila littoralis. Taxonomy (NCBI): domain Eukaryota; kingdom Metazoa; phylum Arthropoda; class Insecta; order Diptera; family Drosophilidae; genus Drosophila; species Drosophila littoralis. Next base: position 4,420,585 of record JAEIGF010000591.1, read on the forward strand.
GCAGTTAAGTGCGAAACGGGGCCATTTGGCGATAGTCGCCTCGCCCCGCGCCCCGCTCCCCGCTCCCCGCTCCCTCAACCATCAGTGGGAGGCTGCGGCTGCAGGCCAGGAAGTGGCCGTATTAGGCTAATGGGCTCTCAGCCAAGAAGAGGAAGCAGAGCAAGAAGAGAAACATGATTATGGCAAGATGATGTCAGCTGTGAATGTGACCAGCTCAGATGGGATTAACTTTGCCCTTATGTATATATATACACACATATATATATAGACATATGCATGTATGTATGTGTGGACACAACCGCGCATTGCCACGCCCTCGCTGCAACTGTCATATAACAGACTTTGATCTGTTATAAAGCTATAGAATTATGTTATGTTAGTACACAAATACCTCAAACTCATTAACTTATCCCAAAGATAAGCGGCATTCGCATTAATATGCTGTGATGATAGAAGATGAAGGCGTCTTAGCTATTAAAAGTAGTGGCTAGGAGGAGGAGGCAAAGGAGAAAGTGGAGGAGAAGATGGCGGAGGAGGCGGCAGAGACGGAGGAGAAGGCAGAGGAGAAAGTGAAGGAGGAGACAGAGGAAGGGGCAGAGGAGTTGACAGGGAAAGAGGCAGAGGAGGAGAAGGAGAAGAGGGAGGAGGCAGAGGTGAAGATGTAGAAGGAGACAGAGAAGTTGAAGGAGCAGGAGCAACTAGAAGCAAGATTCTTGATAACAACAAGCACATTTTTGACCACTTTCAATTTGAGCAATAGTTTTGATCCATTGTCAACGTCATGCGTTTGGGCCCGACGACGGCTGTTTTGTCTTTGAAGTGGAAATGCTGCAGCTTTGGTTACAAATTCAATCAAAAAACTGTCAACTGTCAGCTGACAAACGGTCGGTGCGGGAAGGTGGGGTAGGTGGTCCGTTGAGGCTTCATAGAAATGAAAATAGAAATAGAAATAGAGGCAGACACCTGCCGCACACAATTATAGGACATGATACGAGCTGGGATGGGTTGATAGCGCGTCGAGGAGCCGTCTTCTGGCCGGGCTGATGTAAGGCGATGCTAGATGAAAGTGTTGACGCTGTCGACCGTCGCCCGTCGCCCGTCACTCGTTTCCCATTGTTCCCACCTCTCTGCCTGCTCTCGGTGCCTTGGACTTTCCCTCTCATCGCTTTTCCATGAAAAGTTTTTGGTTTAATTTTAAGTTTGCGTACGAAAAAACGGTGCCAAGTGGTCGCAGATTGGAGCTGAGCGCGTGCTCAAGGGTTTTTCGCAACGGAGCGGGGTGGATACCGATAGACAATAGAAAGGTTTACCCGGATAGATGCCCCGATGAAAGGCTGTTAAGGGAAGCAGTACCAGAAGGGATGCCTTTTACTGTGAAGTAAACACGTGACAGGAGGAGCTGATGCCGAGAGAGAGGGAAGGTAGTGTCAAAAGGTTTACGAGAGGCAGGAGATATGATATGGACGGGTGAAGGACAACACAGCCAGGAGTGCCCAGGGCGAAGGGGATGGGCTTGTGGAAGTACCCCTCCTCATGTCTAGAAGTAGAGATACTTTTATAAAGGCAGGATAGTCCAGGAAAATATATTGCACAGGAAATAGAAACAATGTTCCGATGGGGAAACTCTTCATGTCAAGAGGGAAGAGTGGATACAGCGGATGGAACTAAGTCAGGCAATGATCCAAATAAGAATGAGTCTTATAGAAAGGAGGCAGTGTACATGGTTTTCCTTCGAGTAACAGCAGCAAAAGTGGAGTAGCCTTATGGAAGACCATTCGGTAGGTAGGTAGGTAGGTAGGTGGGTAGGTAGGTAGGTAGGTAGGTAGGTAGGTAGGTAGATAGGTAGGATGGTAGGCCTTTACCTAGGGGTCAATCATAAGGAAGGAGGTAGAGCTAAGTAATAGATACATTGCGGAAAGGGAGGTGGAATAGTCAATGTCTTAGAGCTTGCCAGAGATACGGAGCGACGGTAGGATGTCTCCATGAACGCAGTTCGGAAGGGTTAACCTCTATGCAAGCAGCAGGGAGGTCGAATGTCTCGATAATGGGAGGAATAGCCAATGTCTTAGAGCTCCCCAGAGAAACGGAGAGACGGAAGGATGTCGCCATAGAGGCAGGGTTTTGCTCTATGCAAGCAGCAGGAAGGTCGAATGTCCCGATAGGACCTGAAGCCAAGCTGTCAGCTGCTTGCCGCAACATTGGCTAATTCCCAGGGTATTCATTGCTCCTTCCAGCTTACATCCAAGGGGAAATGCACGCCGCAAACTGCTGCTAACCTACCTGGCTGACTAGTTACCTGGCTAGAGCTATGGACAGTGCACCCATGTCGCTGGCATTCAGCAGCCTGGGGCTGCTGCTGCTGCTGATGGTGATGTGCGTGCTGTTGGCCTGCCGTTGCTTGGGTCCGCGTGCCGCCAGCTGGATGCGAATGCGCTCCAGCAAGGAGGAGAAAATTGGCCTGTCCAAGCACAAGCTGTTCCATCCCAACGGCTACATGGCCAGCGTGAGTAGCGCAGCTGCAGCCGGAGCCCATTCTCAATCGTTTTATTGCCCGCAGATACAATCCGGCTCCGAGTTTCTGCTGAGCACCAGCGGCAGCTTCAAGCGTTTCGATACCATTGACAAGGACGACCACAATCGCTCCCAGCAGCAGCTGCTGCAGCTGCAGCAACTGCAACAACAGCAGCAGCAACAGTTGCTGCTGGGCAATGGAGGCGAGAACATGACGACGACGACGACTCCTTTGTGGAATCTGCCACAGGCGGATGTCAGCATTCCGCCGCAGCCACTGCGCCCGGCGCCGGCGCCCAACAGCGCTGGGCCCAGCAGCAAGACGGTCACCTTCTCCTTCAGCCAGATCAATGAGCTGGACTCGCCCACGACGGAGCCGCGCGCCTGCCTGCGCCCAGCCACTGTTGCGGCTGCTCTGCCGCAGCCGCTGGAGGCGCCGCCGCCGCCGCGACTAACAACATCCGCGTCGGTGACGCTCTCCGCGACTGCCATACCGCGTCCCATTGCCAAGCGGCAGGTCTCGCTGCAGCAGGGTATCAATCGCAGCACAGAAACCGCGCCGACCCAGTCTCAGTCCCAGTCCCAGCCGGAGCGTCGTCCGCCGGCGCTAAAGCGTCGCAATTCGAGCACGAATCCCTTTCTGTGCGAATCCATGGAGCAACTGCCACCGGCGACACCGCCACAGGCGGAGCAACTGCCGCCGGGGCAGCACAATGGCAATCCCTTTGTGCATGGCCAGAGCCTGTCCAGTCGTCTGCTCAAGCTGCACAACAATGCCAACAATCCGTTCACGGGGCTGACGCAGCGCGTCAAAGGGCCGCACATGCTGCAGAAGACCATCTCGGAGGATTATCTGTTCCGCAAGCTGGGCGCCAACGGACAGCTGCCCAATGGACATGGCGTCGCGAATGGGAACGGCAACTCGACCTGGTGCTTTGGACGCTCGCTGCTGCGCCAGGACTCGAGCATCAGCCTGGGCCTGGGCAGGCGGAACAGCTCCCAAATGTCGCTCGACGGCTCCATTGAGGGCATCCATCTGGAGCACGGCATCTCCTGCGATTCGGTCAACTCGGATGCCTCCTCGCTGTGCCTGGACCAGCTCGATCAGCCCTACACGCAAATCACGGGCTATCTCTGCGTCGGCCTGCAGTACGACAAGTGAGTGCCCATTCATCCAAATGAAAATCCATTTGATGCATGCGACACTCATCTTTCAGGCACAACAGCAACAGCGGCCAGAACGAGGAGGACCAGTTGGAGCTGACGGTCAGCGTGCTAGAGGCCAAGGGACTCATCTGTCCGCTCAGCATGGGGCTCGACTCGCTGGACACATTCGTGCGCATCTACCTGGTGCCCGACCATGCGGGCGGCATGCAGACCAAGGTGAGTAAAACGCAATGGCAATGGACTCCTTTACAGTCGCCCAAATGAGCTTGAGCTTTAAGAAGCTTAAGAGAGCTTTTAGCTCTAAAAAGTTAAACTGAGCTGCAGATTTGACCATTTGAGATTGAACGAAATAGTGAAGAAAAAGGATACAAGGATACTGAAAGTTTGAGCTTTAAGAAAGCTTTAAGTCTTAAGAGAGCTTTCAGCTGTAAAGAGTTAAAGTAAGCTTCAGATTTGACCATTTGAGAATGAACACAATATTAAAGAAAAGGGATCCAAGGCCAATACAAGCTCAACGTGGAGATGCTCTCTGTTGTATTAAAAAATCCCAATGAGCTTTAATTCAGCTTTATTGCATCTAGCTGAAAGCACTCATGTGCTTTAGAATGGGCTTTCGCAAATATTTCAGTGCTTGAGTGTTAGCAGAGGGCTTTAAAAAACATCACAAAGCTCTATAAATGCTTTCGGTTATAGCTAGTTGATGGAGCTTTAAGCTTAAAGTGACGAGGTTGCCCGACTGGCAAATACCTAGCAAACGGCTTTGTATTGCTGTAAAATAGATAGATTCCTAGAACATATAAAGCCGTCTGTAAGCTCATAAAACTGACTTAAAGCTCACCTTTAAGCTTGCATAAAAGCTGGTCAGCAAAGCTCTGTTGAACAATTAGGGCACTTTAGTTAATAATGCGTTTAATTAAGTGTTGAGGGACTTCTTTGACGGTCTTCTCGCCAACTTACTGCAGCAATTCTTAGACTGAAAGCTCGCTTAAAGCTTTTGCTTAAGAAGCAAGCCCTGCTTAGGTCTCACTTAGAGCAAATTTCATATGGATTCACATATTTCTGCCCGACGCAGGTGGTCAAGTCAACACTGACGCCAGCCTACAATGAGAGCTTCAACTTTCGACTGAAGCGACAGGCGGGCAGGCACTCGTTGTGGTTCCATCTGTACCACAATGGGCCCGCGCACACGCTGATCGGCGAGGCGGAGATGGAGATTGGCGAGATGGCGCGTCCGATAACCACATGGATACCATTGTCCGATTCGCGCAAATGCAACGCACGCTGGGGTGAGCTGATGTTCTCGTTGAGCTATCTGCCGACAGCGGAGCGCCTCACCATAGTCGTGGTGAAGGCGCGCAATCTCAAGCTGGACCTGGACCTGGACCTGGAAGCGGAGCAGCAGCAGCAATCGCCCCCAGCTGCCGGAGTGCAGCACGTGTTTGTCAAGGTAAGCAGTGCTTGGGATTTATGTCAACCCATGAGCTCCACGTCGATTTGTCCGTTAGGTCTATCTGCTGAACAACGACAAGAAGGTGCTGAAGAAGCGCACCTCGCTGAAGCGCAAGGATCGCTGCCCCATTTTCAACGAGTCGATGATATTCAGCGTGCCGCCCCAGGGTCTGACCACGGTGCAGCTGCGCTTGACCGTATTCGGTGTCACCGACAACGGGATTGTGCCGCTGGGTCATGTCATTGCCGGCAGCTGTGCGGTGGGCAAGGGTCTGCGCCACTGGCATCAGATGCTCTCCTCGCTGCGCAAGCCGGTCGCCATGTGGCATGTGCTGCGACGCGCCGCCAACCAGCCCGTCTTCATTGGCGGCGCCGAGGCCGTTGTTGCCGCCATGCAGAGCACCCTGCAGCGGGCGAGCGCCAAGCGCAACAGCATCGTCTAGAGCGATGAGAAGATGGAGCTGAGGCGGGAGCGGAGCGGAAGTGGCAATTGGAGAGGGATCTGGAGCGGGAGCTGAAACTGGAGCGGGAACTGAAGCAGGAAGTGAAGCAAGAAGTGGAGCGAGAAGCAACAATTGGAGCTAGAGCTGGAGCAAGAACTGGAGCAAGAACTGGAGCGAGAACTTTAGTGGATGCTTAAGTGGGAACTGGAGCGGAAACTGGGAAAGGAAGTGCAGCGAACTCTATAGTGGGAGCTGGAGCTAGAGCTGAAGCAAGAACTGGAACAGGAACTGGACCAGGAACTGAAGCAAGAACTGGAGCGAGAACTGGAGCCAGAGCTGTGGCAACAATTGCAGCGAGAACTAGAGCAAGAGCTGGAGCGAGAACTTTTGTGGCTGCAGAAATGGGAGTTGAAGTGGGAAATGGAGCGAGAGCTGGAGCAAGAACTGGACCAGGAACTGGACCAGGAACTGAAACTGTGGCAACAATTGAAGCGAGAACTAGAGCAAGAGCTGGAGCGAGAACTTTTGAACTGGAGTGGGAAATGGAGCGAGAGCTGTAGCGAGAGTTTAAGAACTGGAGTGGGAACTAGAACAAGAGCTGGAGCTTGAACTGGAGCGAGAGCTGGAGCGAGAACGAGAGCAAGAGCTGAAGCTTGAACTGGAGCGAGAACCTTAGTGGAAACTCGAGTGGTTGCCGGATCAGGAACTGGAATAGGATCTCCAGCGAGAACTCAAACGTAAGCTGGATTAAACTAGAGTTGGGATTGCATCGCATTTAGTTACGACCATTTTGAGCCGATTGTCATAGACAGAAGCCACATTCTCCCTCGCGCCAGCCCTCAGCCACAACCCACAACTCACAACCCATATCCCCATATCCAACTGCCATGTGCCCTTGTCCCACCTCCAAGATGGCAGCCTGTGCATTGCATTTACCAAATTTCTTACTTTTCTACAAATTTCCTACAACAAATGCGCATTAGGGCATTTAGGTTTAGGCATTACCTAGTATATAGGCGTAATACCAGTTACCAGATACCAGATAAACTACGAAACTATTCGAGAAAACCTAAAGCTAAACTTAACAGAAACCCCGCACCAAAGGACAAATCGAGCCTATTAACTAGCTATATATATACACACACACATATATAAATATATACTAAATATATACAAATCTATATAGCAGTATTTAGTATATACTGCATATATATAGCAGTATATAGTATATACTGAGTATATACTATATATACTATATGTACTTGTATGCATGCACAATATTTATGTACTTATTAAATACTGCACGCACTCATTGTTATCAAGCATTTACCACTTATCGATAACTA